>WAAG01041306.1:4617-21952 GCA_013390105.1 Tichodroma muraria
CTTCCCTTCCCTTCCCTTCCCTTCCCTTCCCTTCCCGCCCAGGGTGCGGCCGCGGCTGCCGGAGCCGCTGGCGGTGCGGCCGCTGGCACGGGCAGCAGCGAAGCCCGGCAGGGCTGTGCCGGGTGGGCAGCGCTCCCCGGGCTTGCCTGTGCGCTCCCCCGCGATGCGGCACGGAGCGCCGTGCGCCTCCCTGCTCGCGCTGCCGGGCTCGGGCGTGGCTCTGCCTCCCACCCTGCCCGGCCGTGAGCAGAACGGAGATCCTGCTTCTGCCTTTTGGATTGTGAGTCAGCTCGGCCGCCACTTCCCCCTCGAGTGAGGAGAGGAGGTAGGGCAGAGGAATGTTGCCAGGTATTTTAAGTGAAAGAGAAGTGAAATGATTTAAGGATAGTCATGCAGAAGTGAGTTGTGTGCTTATACGTGGCAGCTTTACTTCTGTTTAACGTTAGTTTTCATGTTCATATTCAAATGTTATATCTGCACAGAGCTGCAGACCCCCTTGTACAGGTCAAGAGTGAAAGACTCCTGGAAGCAGTGTGCCCTTGAGTGATTCATCCCTGTGTGTGCCTTCTGTTGCTAGAGCTGGTTTTGAAAATTCCACAGTTTCCGTTGGCCACTATTTGGTGTAGTTTGCCTTGATGAACAAAAACAAAAAAGCAAACCCAAACCCAAAGAGGTTTGCTTGTAGAGTCTCAGAAGTGAAAATAACTTGAATTAGAAGAAACAAAAGTCCTTAATTTTATATGTGCATGGTATCTTCCTGGAGTGGAACTTCCTCGGTTATTAGCAATGGCTGTGGAAGAAAACGGTCTGAGTATGTTTGTGGTAGTGCAGTTTAATGGATTTTGAAATGCTTTTCTTTAAAGATGTGGCTTTAAATGACATGCTAAACCTTATTGGGGAGATGCAGCCTGGCCTATTTGTACTCCTGCTTAGCGCTGTAAATAAATGAATGATTTTGAGCCCTTATTTCATTTACAGCAGATGCTGCAGGTCTTCCTTACTCTCTCTCATCTCCTCTGTTAACAGGCTTGCCCTAGTTTTTGGACACAAATGTGCTCCAAGTGAAAGAGTTTCCATTCTCTCATTGCGGGGATGCCGTTTCCTTGGCTCAGATGTCTGGGAACACCCTTTGCTCACATCTCTGCTTAGTATAATAAGTGCTTCTTAAAATGTTAACTCTGCTTATTGAGCAACACACTTGTTTATGCATACCTGAAACTTTTTGATGGAACGCAGGGCTTTTTTCCCATAGTGTGTGTGAGCTGGCCCGGCAAATCAAGATATGGGGCTGCTTTTAAACACACATTCTTCCATTACCAAGGAGTTTCAGGGATAAGTTGGTGAATAGAGACTGGGCCAGTATAATAACAGACCTGTAAACCAGTGCTTTCTGGGAGGGCTGAGGTCAAAACATGCCATCTGTTTTAGCAGAAGAATATGATTCAGGATTGCGTAATGTGCATTTAGAAATTGGTTGTAGAAACTTGCCTTAAGGTATTGAAGTATTAGTTTACAGCTGGAAGGTAAAACTTGATTCCTTTCCAATGTAAGGAAGAACAGGCTGCTGCAAGTATTTTCTGTCTACGTGTTCAAACCCATCCAGAACTTGTCAAAACTACATCAGATAAAATCAGTCCATCAGAGAACAGTGAGAGTCTGTTCTCAAATACGAGTGTTTTACAGAGCAGGGTGAGACAAGAGCTGTGTTTGTTCTCTGGGTAAGAAATCTTTCTCTGCAAAGATTCTTGCAAGAACTCCTTTTCTTTTTCTTTTGCCAGCTTGCTGTTGATGGGCAGTCAGTTGCTATAGCATTGTTGTGTTCCAGTGATATGAACCTGGAGTTCCAGCTCTGTGTGAGGGTGTGTTAGTTCTGTTCCTGGACTCTGATCAAGTTTTGTGTTTTGTTCCAACAAACCTAATTCAGTGTGGTTTTTAATTGATTTAAGAACAGTAGTCTTGCAAAAAGCTGTTCAGTGTTTTTTATTTTTTTTTTTTTTCATGTGAAAGGTTATGCTGCAGTTGCTTTGCTTCAGCTCTCACTGGTGTTTTCTTTGTGACAAGACAGACTAAAGGACTTCAGTTGCTCATCTTTGGTAATAGCTGAAATACTGTCAGAGTACAAAGGTCTCACAGAAGGCTCTTCATTTTATGAAGCGTAAACATTAGGAATTTCATAACTCAGGAATATATATTAATTCCCTCTAACCAGCATGGTTAATAATGCCAACAGCAGGTAACAGCTTATTACAACTTGTCTAGCCTGTCTTTAAAGGCCTGGATTGGATTTTACCTCCGAAAAAACATTTATTCTCAAATATATCAGTGCATGACTGTCATTTTTGTTCTCTCTCTTACTTTTCTTCCCCTGGAATCTTATTTTGTTGAAGTAAAGTTGCTTTTGTTACTTAAACCTAGATTGTTTCAGAAGATGGAAGATTCTGTGTTTTATGTGAGGAAATGTGAGATAACAACAGTTACACTACACAAGTACTGTGGTTTTGCTGCTGTGTTTTATTCTTGTAGCACTAGCTATTTTTGCCAAAAGTAGAGATTTCTTTGCTTTTCTCTTTACAGGAGCTAAAATAACAAACAAACAACAACAACAACAAAAAACCCAACTAAAAAAAAAACCAAACAAAAAAACCCCACAAAACCAAAAATACCCACACTTTTTCCTAGAGTTTTAACCAGATCACCATTATCAATAAACTATTTCAAACTTTTCTGGTTCTCCAAGATCTTAATCCCCACTGAGCAGAGAGGAGATTGGTTTGTCTGGGAAATTGGCCTGGGTAGCTGGTACTGAGGAAACCCTCATCCTGTCAGTAGAGTGACAGATGGAGCATTAAAAACCATCTGAAATCCAGTTGAAAGGACATAGCCAGGACTGGCTGCACAATGGCTGGGAGTTGTCGGGGGGGCGTGGAGCCAAGGAACTGGACTGGGGAAGGTGACGGTGTGGCACCCAGCTGAAAACAGAGGTATCAGGCTCACTTACCAGCTAGTGGATTGTCACTGGTTTTGAGGTGCTGCTGCCCTTTCTCCTCTCCTCTCCTAAGCCAGCTCTTTCCCCTGTTTGATAATGCTCTCTGCAGCTGGATGTAGAGGTCCTGGGAAAAGTACTTTCATTTCAGCAGCAAATAATGTTTGCTGCAGGTGCCATCCTGGGTGACTGGATAGCGATGTGAGTTGCAATGTCTGTGCTTTCTGTAGAGAAATTTGAGAGCAGGGTTTTGGGAATACATCAAGCCTTTTAAATATTGCCCCTGGCTTACAACCTTTGAACAGCTTTCCTTAGCTGAGAGACCCTTTCACTGAAACAGTAATACAGCTCTGGCAAACTCCCTGACCAGAAACTGGAGTTTAAAAAAGGCCAAGTATTGTAACATAAGTTTATCGCATCAGTGTTTATTTCTGCAGTGTATATAATCCTCAGGGATTTTCCCTGGGTTTTTACATATCCAAGGAAGATGTTATTCAGGTCCTGGCAATGGAGCATTGATATTAACTTGCCACAATGGCTCTTCTTTTTGGAGCTTCCATTTTAAGTCAGTCCTTACTACCTCATCTCTGATAATCGTGTTACTAAGTGGTGTTCGTTCTGGAGAGCTACAGCAAAACCACAAGACCCAGCATCCAGGGTTAAAGATTAAACAGGGTTATGGTTTTGTAAAATGCCTGCAAGAAAATAAATCGTTCCACTGCATTTCCTGAGTTCTTGAGGAATTGGGATGTGATTTAAATACTACTACTCGTTGCTATTCTTTCACTTTGAGCTGGACCAAGCTACAATGTTTCTGAGTGATTTTCCTGGTTCTGAGTTGTCAGCTTAGGGAACTCTGTTTCTGAGGCAGAGATTCTCAAATTCCTGTTTAAATATTTGAAATGTAGAAGAAATGCTTGTTTAAGCAATTTTTATTGTACAATGGAATGAAGACCTCTTGTTGCATTATTAACGGTGGTGTGGCTTGGAAACTCTTAAATCTTCTTTCCTGCTTTCTGTTAGCAGATCCATTGGACTATGTCATTTGAAGCGCTGTAGTGCTTCAAGACTGGTGTAGCACACTGATGTAACTGTAAATATATTTAAATCCACTTTGTCTTTTATTTCTCTTCCTCCAGCATTCTTTCAAGATGTCCACTGTTCATGAAATTTTAAGCAAGCTCAGCCTTGAAGGAGATGTAAGTATTATTATCTAAGCAAGAAAAGTTTGTTTTACTTGAATGTCTCATCTTGTTCCTTTTACAGGACTCTGCACTAACAATTGTACTGAACTGTACAGTTTACAAGATTCCTCACATCTCTTAAACTTTTATTGGCTAAAAACCTCATCAGCAGTGAACGGTTTTCGTCCACAAACCAGCTGTAAACCATAGGACAGTTATATGATTTAATGAGGGTTTGTCTAACTGGCCAGCAGCACGAGCAGTGTCCTCCTGCTGGGCCTTATCAAAGAGATCACAGGGCAAACAATCCTGGTTTGCATCTGTGTCCCTCTTTCTTCCAAAGGAACAAATGAGTTAAGGATGAGAACAGAAAATGGAAATATGTTCAGTTTTGCTGATACCATCTGAATTTCTTTTTTTTTTTCTTCAGTTTAAAATGGAGAACATGATGAGAACAAAAATATTGGGGATCTAATTCCTGTAATGGCTATCACCAAAACTGAACTAGCTCTTGAAAGAATTTATTTTCTCAAACTTATTTTCTCATTTTCTATTTTAGTTTTGATGGCGTGTTTTTCACCACATCTGCACTTGGTTTGTAGTTTTATTGAAGTACCAGAAAGCCACAGTCTTTGTTTGATTTCCTAAATTGCAGTTAGATGATAGATTACCAGTGTGGTATCAGCATATCAGGCCACAAATTTGTGGTTCTGATTGTCACTGAAGAGGAAATGCATCCTATCTATGCATTATTTCATCTCATTCCTAATGAACTTTCTACATGTATAAGTCTTACAGCTGTTAGATCTGCATCTGAGCTTGGTACAAGCAAATGTTTTGCCAATTTTTGTTACTTGTTGCGAAATAAATTATACCGGACTATGTTTGTGGAAGAGCTGTTGCAAGGAACTGGCCAGTGCACTGTAGGTGAGTAGTAAAACTGGTTTTGTAGTGCAAAAGCAGTCAAGTCTTCAGCTTTCATGGTTGTGTGCTTCAATGGAGAGTTACTTTTGGAATAATAATTCAGCAATCTATTCTCAAGGGCAGAAATGTTTCTTCCTTGATGCTTGCAAGTAGTTGCAAAAGTCAAATTTGAATACTGTTCCGTGGCACCATTTCCATCAGAAATCTTGCTGCAGAGTGTAAGAAGGCTCAGGCAGCTGGTTTGTGCTGTAAGTTGGAAGCCAGAATTACTGAGTAGCTGGCCTGTGTAGCTCTGCACCAGTTCCTCTAAGCAATGATTTAGCAAATTAACTGATGTTAAACACAGTAGTAGGACCACCAACTTTTCTCTTAAAGAAGTTTTTAACCTTGGGGGTATAGAATGGTTGTGGCTGAACCCCAGTGCTGTCCTGTGCTCTGCATCAGTGGTACAGCAGCTGATTTGGGTGAAGTGAAGGACCTGATGGCCTCAGCCTTCCTTCCTTTCAGGAGGGGCTGGAGTTGAGCTGAGGTTGATCTGTGCTCCCAGTTTCTGGATCTCTCCACAAGAGTACAGCAAGCTTCTCAGAATACTCAGGTGTAGAGATTGTGAAAGCGTCCTGGTGTTTTTAGGTTAAATTAAGCCTCTGCAGCTGTTAGTGGTCTTCTCCCTCATGTTTCCCGACAGGATTGAGTTTTTCAAGCTTAGAGGAAGTAAAGCAATTGGAGGACCTCTGAAGCACACTAAATGCATAGGGAGAAAACCAGTTTCTCTGCTTTAGTTTGGCCCAGACAGGTGGTGCCATTTCACATTATCTGGACTTTTACTGCCACATTGTAAAGAATTTTATACTGAACTAAATGGAAAGTCAGTTTGAAAGCTGTCTTGTCCGAAACCATAGAGTACCAGTACTGTGGTACAGTAGTGTTCCAGAGTAATTGAATAGCTTGGAATTTAAATGGCTGCTTTTCATAGGCAGTCACCCTGACAAGGGCTGTCAGGTGTCAGGGAAACTCAGTCTGACTTGGTACATGCCTTGGGTGGAGGGATAGAGGAAGAATGGCCACCAAATTGCAAATTTGCTGTGAATTTTGTTAGTGTATGCTATCATCTTTACAGTAAACTACTCCATCCAAATTACTCAGAAAATACTTGGAGCTGGGTGGAAGGAGAGGTACCAGCTCTGCTAAGGTCACCAGGTGACTTGGTTCAGATTATCCAGAGTGCTGGTTAATGAGCAGTGCCCAGGATGGTGCATGCCTGGCTTAGGAGTCTTTCAGGCACAGAGATTCCTCTGAGGCTGCGTCGCACGTCTCCATTTACTGTTTCGACTGCCAACTTGATCCGCTAAAAGCAAAGGCTGTGCTTTGTGGTGTGGCCCTCGGCCAGACTGGGGCCACTTTGCTGGAGTGAACTGATGGTAAGAGACAAAAGAAAATGATTCAGTTTACTGGTACTTTTTTGACTTTCCATCTCCACAGCATAAAACAGACTGTCTCCAGAAGGCACAGGGGTAGCTGCCAGAGGAATCTGTACAGAACAGTGTGACCTCTACAGGGATAGAGTCAAAATTAGTCAGAAACCATGGAATTTTTTAGTTAAAAGTTGTCCTCTTAAAAATTTGCATGTAAAAATATTTTCCAGGGATATTAGGATAGCTTAGTTCTGTTCATGAACCCAGCTTCCTTTTGGAATTAGAGATGGAAACAAAAGTTTCTGGGGATCTTTTCCAAGAAAGCTTAGATGTTCATTAGGAAATGAACATTTCACTTAGGAAATGGCTGTGGCAATTTCAGGTGCTAGCAGCTCTACCTCTCTGCCAGAGGTTTAGGTTTCTAAACTGAACTCAGCAAAGAGGGATTTGTGAATATTACTCAGCTGCTTGTATGAAAATCTGTGGTTTAATTTAACCTTCCCCTGGGAGGTGATAACAGGCTGTTAGTTTACACTGAAGCAGCGGAGAAGAGTTGAATCTCTCTCTGTTCTGGTCGCCCTCTGCAGCTATAATCTGCAGGAGAGGGGAATAATAAACAGCTGATAAAATCTGGTAACTTGGAAAATGTTGCATCTGTTTACTAAGTGAGCTTACCTGCATGTCCTCTTACTCTTAGCAGGGGTAATTCGAAATGTCATTTGGTTTTGCCAGCCTCCTGCTGCTTAAAGCAAGGATCTGGAGGCCAAGAGTTTCAAAAAATTATGAATAACTTCTGCTTTCTAGAACTATGGCCTTAAATAGATTTTTTTGTGTTATCTTTAAAGTTCATGAGATAGTGCACCAAACTTTTTCTGACTTTATCATCGTTAGTCTTCAATTTCCTTCTTGTTTTTTTTTTTTTATTATTTGCGATCTGTAATCAAAAGTAAAATATTGACTTCAAATCTAAAACACTGTAGACTTTAACTTCCTTGGAATTAGCTTCCTGTAGTCATTCTCCTTCAGACCTAGCCAGGAAACTCCATTTAGAATATTGAAGCTTAGTGAGTCAACTTGGAAGGTGTGGGGTTTTGCTGCAATAAATATAATATCTCTTTGTATATATTCTGTGTTATAATAAGCATGGCCATGAATGAATTTCTGGGCAATACACGTGAGGAGAGGAGAGTTCAGTGGCTCTTAGTAGAATTCCGTTTTCACAGATACCTGATGGTGGCTCTTGCATTTAAACATTGGGCTAAATACCAGGTAACCGAGAGCCGTGTGTTTCATCAATTGCACAATTTAACTCTGAAGGGGTTTTTTGTTCTTTTTGTTCTGTTCCTTCCAGCACTCTCTCCCTCCAAGTGCATATGCCACAGTGAAGGCCTACTCGAACTTCGATGCTGACCGGGACGCTGCGGCCCTCGAGACAGCCATCAAGACCAAAGGTGGGCAGGAGGGGCTGGGGCTTCCATTCTGGTGTAAGGTAGAAGGCTGGCTTGCAAAAAAGCAGAACAAGACTGTGTCTCAACACCAACATTTTGATATCCTCACTCAAGGATACCTACTTTAGGGGATGTTGGATTCCTCAGACTGCTCTGATGAAATTTTGACCAAGTTAGATTTTGAGTCCTGTAAGCGCACGCTTTGTAGCCATAAGTTGTTGAGACTATCACTGGAAGTGCCCACTTTTTCTGTCTTGACTCATCAGTACTTCAAATTCTTCTTTTCTGCCACTTGAGAATGAAGTATCAGATCCTTTGGGAGTGGGCTCTGAATCATGGATTTCTACTGGATTGTTGGATTGGACATTACTTCTTCCTTTCAGTTCTCCAGACAGCTGCTTAGGGGTGATAAAACTCATTTATCTTTTATTAACCTGGGGTGAAAGAAGGTCCTAAAAACTAGTTTATTAAATGAGTTTGCAGTATTTCAGGGGCAGGGCAATGAGAGCTTCTCTGAGCTGGGTTATTAGATAGGCTTCCCTCTGGTATAGTGAAACCATCAGGAGAGCAGGGAGTGTGACCTCCAGCTCTGAACAATGCCTTGGTGGCACTCCTGGGGCTGTGATCCTGACCTAGTCCTGGGACAGGGAGTGCCACGCCTTCCACACTTGCTCCAGGCCAGAGGAGCAACAGCTGGGTGTAGCTGGAACTGCCAAGTCTTTTGCTTTCATGTCAAAGAGAAATTTAAAAGCCAGTCCATTTCTCATCAGAAAGAAATGCTTCCATCAGTGCCAGCAAAACATGTGTTTGACTTGCTATAAAATGTAAAATATATCCCCTCCATAACAAGCACAAAGCTTTCTTTCGCAAGATTTCTTAATTTAAATGGAGAAATTCCTTATTAAAGTGGGTTCAGTTCTGAATTTGAATCATTTATGGGGGTTTTTTTGTTTTTTTTTTTAATTTCTCTGATGAGAGAGTTTTTTATATATATATATATCATCAGGTTTGGCAGCACATGCTTTATATATATGTAGAGTTTTGTCTAGACTTGATACTTTTTTGCAACTCTGATTATAGGGCAAATCTAGGCATATCAAATACACCATCAGACTCTCAGGATAGGTACAAACTTACACATTTGAACTCTCAAGCTGCTAATTATTGCAAAAGGAATTTGCAATATCCTAGGCAGTACAAAAGCTTTTCCAGTCAGGAAAGTCAAGCTCATGTTGTCTTTCCACTTTCTCCCAGCAAAGAGAAGCAGTGCAGTGAAGTTACATGGAAACATTTCAGTAGAGAGATGATTTTCAGCTCTCTGAGTGAATAATAGGGAACTTACTCATGGACCTGCATGTTTGTAGGATTGAGCTTCTCTCTGCTTATTAGTTTGTTACCCAGAACTTATTTTGGGAAAGTGGCTTTAAAGGGAAAATCTCTTCATGGTTTTGATACCGGATCTTCCACCCTAAAGAATCTCACAAAGGAAGTATTCTTGTGGAAAATTAAGTACTAGAGTGTTCCAACCTTTCTTCCAGGTACTGTTTCCTTGCACTTTGAATTCTTTGGAACAGGGTATTTTCATCTGCTAATTCAGAAGGTTTGATAAAAAGTGAGCTCTCTGTAGTATATGTAGGGTTTTTCCTCAAATGAAAATTCCAACTCATACAGAAAAGAAATGATTTTTATGAACAGTGATGTAAAGAGCTACCTGCAAGAACAAGTTTTAAAATAATTCTGGGAAATATCTAAGTAGCTTTTGAACTAAAAACATAACACCTGTAATGAACAAATGGTCTACATCCACAGCAGCTACCATTTTCCTAGGAAGTATCACCATTTCCCTAGCAATTAGTTTGCATTGTGTGTGGGAAGTAGAAATTAGCAATGTAAGTTATCACAGAATGATGAAGAGGAATGTGACTTGTTCATTTTAAAACAGTGAGAGAGGTAAGCTATAAAGATATATGCAGGCTGGTTTGTGGTTGAAAATTTAAACAAAAATACCCAGGCATGTAAGAACCATTTGGAGGGCTTGACTCTCTACAGGATGAAGGACACCTGATATCTGAACCCTTGGGCTTTTTTGTGTTGAAAATCAAGGTCTGTACATGCTATGATGGGCCTGTATTTCACACTCACCAAAGCAGTCTTTCCAATATATTGGAAATTATAGCAGTGCCATGAGAATGATATCTTGTGGAGTCTTATCTCTGGCTATACCTTATATAAACAGTGCCTGAAGTCTGGTGTTTGCCATCAGGGCAGGCCAGTTTGTGAGAGTTACCATATAAACTATTATCCAGCTTTGTCTCAGTAATGGAAACTCCCAGAATCAGAGTCATGAATCTCCGTTTTAGTGATACTTGTGTAAAATGGTTAAAGCTTATTTTACTGCCTAAACAACAGCTGCATATTTGGTTTTGGGAAAAGATATAGGGCAGTGTGTGTGACTATTCTGCTCTATGTAATATCTAAATATTTCAGCATTCATTCACGCTCTTCAGATTAATTCTTCAGAGGTTGCTAAGCCATCTGTTCATCTGTGGGGACCTCTGGAAAATACTGTGATGTATTCATTTGGGCTTAGATCTACCTGCAAAAACTATGCTGCACAAATACATTGTCCAGCCCTTTTCAGGGCTTTGAGTGGAGCTGAATTAAATGTAGGGGGTTTATATATATCCACCATCTTAGGAAGGGAAATGTGCAGAAGTGACTCCAGGTCATATCAAACCTTGTAGTTAGCAATTGTTCGACCTAGAGGTTGCATAATGCAAATAACTTAATACAGTTCTGGCTTGTTCCTTTTCGTATAAATGCCATGGCTGTTTGATTTTTACGCTCTTTAGCGTTTCTGCAGCAAATTCATTTAGTGCCTTGGCATGTCCTTTGTAAATGTTGGCTTTTTGCTGCACACAACAAGAAGCTGTTTAATTTCTGTATAATGCTCTGCTGTGCTCTGTGTATAGATTAGCTGATGTACACGAACCTAAACAGAAGCAACTATCTAGAGGGGCACTAACAGAGCTTATGTTAGATTTCCTTTTCTTTTTTTCTTGTAGTAAAAGCAGTTGCTGAAGTGTCACTTTTCTGTTTCAGAGTGATTTGCTAGCGTTGACACTGTGTGTCTCAAGTTCTTGTTAAATAATTTCATCAGACTAGGTTGTGAATATTTGTTACTTGCAGCCTTCTATTGAGGTCTCATGGGATAGTTTTCTATTCCATGGCTGGCAGAATTCAGGCATGGGTTTGTTGTAGGAAAGGGCTTAGAGTATAGATCTGTAATAAATTAATTATATCCAGAAATTGGTAGAACAATGACATGTAAAACAATCACTTCAATCTTGCAGAAAGGTCTTCTCTTTACGTAGTATATCCAACATGCCCATACCTTTTGACAGAGTTTTTAAGATTATGAAGTAAAAGGTTTTAGAGGATATCTGCTGTCTTGCTGGTGAGAGAGGGCAGTGCCTGAAATCCACCCAACTGCATTCCAGTCACACATTCCAAATATTAGAACTGTCACTAAAGAAATACCTCATTGCAACATGGTTTGGGTTTGGTAAACCCTTGCTAAGCAAAATAGCAGAGCTGAAATTTTGGTCTTGTTTTATCTAAATTTTTCCCTTTGACCCCATTCATGTTGGTTTCCTCATTTTTGCTGATTGAGCTCCAACACTGTGATCTTACCAGTGCCACACATTGCCTCTTTCACAAGAAAAACTGTTATTAAGCAGAATTTTTCTTTCCATTCCCTGTTGATAGAGATGCAGGGATAAAATCTGCCTAGCCAGAATAAATCTGGAAATAAACTCTGTTTCGTTGCCTTGAAACTTTCAGAGACTTTAGCAAACAGCAGTGTTTGAGCTGCTGTCCTGCTCTGCCCCACCTCAGCAGCTGTGAGTCAGCATCCTGTGCGTGCAGCATGATTCCCAAGTGTGAATGCAGTGCAAGCACTTACTTTCCACTGAATGCCAGAGCAATGAGTTAACTTCATATTTTCATAGCATGTGTATAAGAAACTTGGACGCAGTCAGTCATTTGTGGGCTTCTATTCTGTAGCAATTGTGGTACTACTTGAAAATGTCATTTGCTTTTTTGAATGCCAAGAATAGTTTAAATTCAGAATTTATTAAAAAGCTTAAGACTTTGGCTTGTGCTGTGGGCCTGCAACAGCTAAAAGGCTCAATGTCTGTGTGTGGCCGTTTCTGGACAGGGAGAATTTGTTTTCTTTTATAATGTGGGAACACTTTAAAATATGCAGGAGTAGATAATGGCTGAAATGTGCAGTCAGCCTGTTTTCAACCCAGAGTTTGTAACTTAGACACATGATGCTTTCCAGGGTCTCATGGCATCATTTGCAGGCCAGGCTTGTGTGAGTAAGAGCCCTGATGTAGGTCTACCTCAGCACAAGCTAAGGACACGAGGCTACCCAATGTAGTATTTCATCATGAAAAATGTGGTGAAGAGAGAATTTTTGGATTTGACTTAAAATTTTAGACTTTTCAGCTAGGGGTTAAAAGGTTTTTGTCAAGATTCCTACTTTATATGATTCATTTTTATAATATCTGTTGCAGTTCTTTGTTTCAGGTTACTTTGGATAATAGGGAAAAGAAATGTAGCTGAATTCTGGCAGGGATCTGAGTCCTGCTAGTAGCTGCCGATCCAGTCTTTACATTCTGGGGGTTTTTATCAAGAAATCACATTTACACTGATGTGTGTGCAAGTGTGAAAGAAAATATTCATAATACTTTTATTAAACAGAGAGAACTGAGGTGAAGCTCTGGGCTTGTTCTTGGCTTGTTCTTTAGATTAGAGCCACCTGTTTGCTTCAAAAGCTGACAGTTGCACTGAATTGTATGGATTTGGAATGATTCCCTTAAAACTAAGCCTTTGCTGATATATAGCTCCCTTAAAAGATAATTTGGGAGTTTGAGCATTCACATCCTCTAGGTGTGCCAGTTACAGCTCAGCACGGATCTTCCAGTGATTTTGAAAAGAAGTAGCACATACCTAATTCTGCCAGTGTCAAAAATCCCTTGTGTCTTTTGAGCCTCTGAAACCTACTGAATTAAATACACTGGTTTATTTTCCTGTTACCATGTTTGGAGTGATGGATTAAATGGCTTAAATAGAAAATATAACTACTTTATTAAGAAGTCTTAATTGAAAAAGCCCTGCTAAAATGACAGGCTTTAGTAAGTACAAGTTATAAAGTCGGTGTTCTTGAGCAACTTCTCACAGAATTCTGAGTGCTTGAAAACTAGTGCACAGACATACAAGTGAAACACAAGACAGGGTGGCAAAGCTAGTCACAAACTGGACTTTGAGGTGTCTCCAAAGATCTGCATCCCATCAGAAGTGTGGGCTGTAATTGATGGCTTTTTCCCCATGGCCAGGATAGGATCAACACTAGCTAGTGAGAGCTGCTGAGCTCTGCTCCAGACAGCACATGTGCTGTGTTTGGCGTGTTGGAGAACATCCTGATGCAAGAACAGTGACAAGAAAGCTTCTCTAACTCTCTGTGTTGTGTCTTTGTAGGTGTGGATGAGGTCACCATCATCAACATACTGACAAACCGCAGCAATGAACAGAGGCAGGACATCGCTTTTGCCTATCAGAGGAGAACCAAAAAGGTAGTAAAATATGAAGAAATAGTAATTATTGAGTATTTTTCTTGTGGGCATTTAGATTTTTCAGGGTTTGTCTTTCCACTGGAAAGATGAATTCAAGATGCATCTACTTTGTCCGTACTGTCACGGTTTAGGACTGGCAGAACTCTGGAATATGTTGAATATGCACAATTGGAGCTGCAGTCTCTTGGAGATGGTTTCCTAGCACCTTGAGAAATCACAGGGGGATCCACAGGATTCCCTGGTGAAATGTCCTAAAAATATTGATAAGTCACTGTCATGAAATGCCTCCATTTAAAGAAAAAAATGAGAGAGAGATGCTTTAGGGGATTGTTGTTGTTTTTTTTCTTTTGGTTGGTTTATATTTTTGGGGGGTGTTGGATTTTTGTTTATTTTGTTAAGACAACTCAGCATAAGGGAAGTGTTCTGTTTCTATTCACACAGCTAGCTTAGCTGAGGAAGGACTACAGTCAGTTGTGCTATGAGCACTGCAGCTGTGGAATAGTAATGTAATGAATTGAACTGTCATTAAAAATTATACTGGCAGAAGTACCTTAGGTACTGATCTATTGATGGAGAGAAATCTGTAAGATGTGTGCAGAATTCTGCAAGAAGTCTTGCTGTCTGGGAGGCTAGAGCTCTTCTTTTGAAGTTTTGAGAATCTTATCATATTTGAAGTTTCATGCCGGTGAAAAAGAGGAAACTTATATAGAATCCAGATTACGATGAATGTATCTCTTCCAGGTTTGCCAGACCCCAAATGGTAGCCCTCCAGTAGCATCACAGAATACTCATCTGAAACCAAATGTAAATGCAGAGTTAAATTTTGGAAGTTCACCAGCTTTTCTGCATGACTGGTAGAGGCACATGCAGAGGCCGGGTTGGACACGTGCATGTGTGCACACGTCTGCACATCCTGCCCTGGGGACACTGGGACAATCTGCACATAAATGGACCCCAGTCATGAAATGTGTCACTTAAAGCTTTGTTAAATGTTCTGCATGACCACAAAAATGCACAGTCAAGAAAATCTGCAACTTTTTTCATGTTTCTCTCTCACTTTTTTTCCTTGCTGCGACCCAAGAACAAACTGAATTTATCAGAAGTTTAACAAGTGCCAAAGAATAAAACAGTCGTATAAACAATGGAAATGTGCAGTAGAAACCACTCAGAGAGATAAACATGTGAGGAGGCAAGAGAGGAGGAAGTGGGATATGAAAAGACACGTAGGTATATCTTCTAGGGACAGTGTCTGATGGTTTTCTTTGCCAGCAATTGTGCAGATTTTGTTGGCAATGTGTTGTGCTGTACTAGGCTGCTTGCTTTGTATGTTGCAGGATCTATCAATAGATCATAATTTTTAAATGTCACATAGTCTACCTCTCTTTGAATTCCTTTGGGATGAGCAGTATCTGATAGAAACTCCTGGTTTAGATTGGAAGGGAATTTAGGTGCCCAAGATGGCCACGTTCCACGAGATGAGGTTGCTCAAAGCCCCATCCCGGCTGGCCTTTTAAACATTTCCAGGGATAAGTCAGCCACAACTTCTCTGGGCAACTTGTTCCTTAAAATTTATTATGGAGATATGTGCTGTCTTTCCTGTGGCAGTTCTGAAGAACCCTTTTTCACCCAAGTAAAGGCTGATGTATTGTATCCCAAATGGAGTGGTTGTACTGAAATGTTTCTTGGTCTAAAGCATCCAGATACCCCAAACCCCCATTCCCTCCCTTGGTCAATCCATGCAGTAAGTGCATACAGTATTAGCAGAAATTAGTGCCCTGGATTAAGTGGGTGACTCTGGAAATTAATTAAATGCCTTGGCTCATTATCTCTCTGGCACAAACGTCTCTGCAATTCAGCTGAGGTCACTTTCTCTATCCCCTTTTCCCCTGCCTCTCCAGCTCAGTGATTGTTAGTGAGAAACCAGCAGCTGAAATGCAGCAAGTCCCTTCTGAATGTTACAGATATAACCAGCTTAGGGAATACATGGATCTGTGTGAACCTCAGACTTGATCCTGGGGATTTCAACTTTGTAACATGCTCTACAGGGGAGCTGGTAACTAGCATAAATTCAAGTTGCATCTGAAACCCATAAGAGGACATGGGCTCTGACTATTTGGTGCAGGTTTGCATCCTCTGTGGTGAACATCCCTGTCTGTTTGTTTTTCTAGGGCTGACTGGCAATTAGCAATAGGGATTTAGTTTACAATCTTCTGCTAGTTTCCTTGAAGACAGGCATAATTTTTCAGTGCTCAGGGATGATTTTTCATTTCCTCAGATAGCTGGTTGGGAACTGGGCCTTACAGTGGAATAACTGTGCAGTCAATTTTCCAATGTCTTAGCTAGTAAAGGGCTGGGATAAGAGGAAAACCACAAATAATACAGTGCTGCTGGGAAAACTGTGGGAGTATGATGGAGAAGCACTGACCACAGGGAGTGAAACTCAGATCCATCCATGCTTATTAGCTCCAACGAAGCGTCAGTGCTTCAGGACTGGAGTGAAGCTGTTCAGATATGTCTGCACCATGCTTCCCAGCACTCTGTCAGACATTCGTGCATTTCTTCTTATTTTCAGAGGATTAGAAAAAAATTCCTTTGCCCTAATTTCTTTCTTAGGCTTTCAAAGCCAGAAAGCTCTTTATGTTTCTGTTTTCTTGTCAGTTGTCTAAGAAACACTGCTGCAGGCTTGGAGACTTAAAGCCCAGCAGGTTAAATTCTCTGGAGATCAGAAGTGAGCTTTAATTTCTTTTCTTCCATCGTCCCATCTATTTTACAGGAACTTTCTGCAGCACTCAAGTCTGCTCTCTCAGGTCATTTGGAGGCAGTGATCTTGGGCTTGCTGAAGACACCAGCACAGTATGATGCCTCTGAATTGAAAGCTGCCATGAAGGTAAATAAGCTTTGAAATTTAATGTTTTTGATCTGATGTCACCGTCTCGGGAAAGAATCTGGACTTCATATCCAGGGCCATAGTTTTCAAACTGGTTATTTTTTTTTTTAGTGCTACAGTTTAAATATCCAGCTGCAAGGCATCCAAAATGAGAGAAATCATGGAACTATGTGGTTTTTAAACTCTTAATTAAATCCTCTCTTTAAGGAAAACATTGTTCTTGTCAGCTCAGGAGTGACAGGCAGGCTGCTCTGCCTGGCTGCTTTGCTGACTGCTCTTACAAACAATGCACAGGTTCATAGTATGAGAAACCTTTAAGAGAGCAGATATTAGCAGGAGCCATCAGATCCTCTGCTGGCATTTGTAGGCTTAACAGTAGTTTTCTGTTATTGGGTCCTATCACTGATCGGGAAAGAACATCCTGTACCAGACGTGCCCCTGTGTAGAAAACAAGGAAGAGGGGGCATCAAAAGCAGTGTTTGCAGAAAGGAATATCTGCTCTGCAGGCCACTGAAACAAGACTTGAGAGGTGCTTATGCCAGTACAATCACCTTTTTAAGCAAACTAAGGAAATTAGGTGGGAAATTGTAGTTACAATCATCACTTAAATTCTGGATGTTCTTGTTCAAGTTAATCTTTTTTTTAAGAATTAAAGACAAGTACTAAGTTATGTCTGAAATTTAGAATATGTCATTAAAACCAATTAATTAACTTCTCCAGATGATTAAAAAGGAGTTAGTACACAAATAAGAAAACAAAACCACCCCCTCCACCACATAAACACACTTACTAGACCCACCCCCCAAAAAAAAACTCCTTAGATCCCCAAACCCAAAAAACCAACCCACTATGGAGATG
>WAAG01041308.1:2395-27461 GCA_013390105.1 Tichodroma muraria
GGACGATGGACAGACAGACAGACAGACAGATGCAGTGTCCCAGCATGGCTCACAGACAGACAGACAGACGGACAGGGCTGTGCCCAGCATCCCCTCACAGACAGCAGACGGACAGGGCTGTGCTCAGCATACCCTCAGAGACAGACAGATGGACAGGGTTGTGCCCTGCGTACCCTCACAGATGGACAGGGCTGTGCCCAGCATCTTCTTACAGACAGACAAATGGGCAGGGATGTGCCCAACATCCTTCCCTCCCTCCCTCCCTCCCTCCCTCCAGACAGACAGACAGACAGACAGACAGATGGACAGACAGGGCTGTGCCCAGCAACCCCACACAGCCAGCCATGGCAGTGCGTGGCTGCCCTCCCAGACAGACAGACATGGAGGTCGGATGGGCAGAGCAGTGCCCATGTCTCCCAGACAGACAGACAGACAGACGGACGGACAGACAGACAGACAGCTGTGGCCCAGCAGCCCACACAGAAGAGAGCTGCTCCGGCTGGGGCCACCCTGGCGAGCAGAGCTGGGGGCAGCTCAGGTGGGGCCAGGCTAATCCCCAGGCAGGCAGGCAGACAGACAGACAGACGGGGCTGTGGCCCCTCACCCCGCCTGGCAAGGGGATGCCCCGTTAAATCCCAGGCGGACCAGGCGGAGCACGGCTAATCCCTGGCACAGCCGGGCGGTGCCCGGGGCAGGCAGGGCCGGCCGGGGCTGTGGCTGGTCCGGGCAGCGCCCGGCCGTGCCCCACGGGACGGACAAACAGCCCGAACACCTCCAGCCGGGGCTCTGCTGGCACAGGCAGGGCCCGACCCGGTCCCACAGGTGGAAAGGAGTTATCGGGTCTGTGACCATCCCAGTGGGGGATTTCCTACCTGCGAAAAAAACACATCGATGCGATTTCCTTGCCTGGGCAGGCAGGGAGAGGCGGCGCAGCGGGGGCCAGGCCGGCTGTGGCCTTTAGGAACTACCCTGACATCCGCAATCGGAGATAAAAAGAAAGTTCCTGCTGGTTCCCTTCCAGACAAATGAGCCTGGCCCGGTCTCTTCGCTCTTTAGCAGCATCTGCCCACCCTCTGCACCTGATTTCTTGCGGGAGCCTTTCATCTCCCTCCCCTGCCTGCTCGGGGAGCCCCGGCTGCTCTGCCCGCGGGTTCAATGCTACGGGGGGACGCGAGTCCCCCGGGACCGGGCTGTGCCCACCGCCTCCCTGTCACCATCGCTCGCACCGCTCTTCCCACAGCTCCTGCGCCTCCTCGGAAGGCTGATTGCGAAGGGATTCTTGACGGGAGGAGAGGAAATTCCGGGGCTTTCGGATTCCTGTCTGGAGACGGCCGTGCTAGGGGGCTGTCACCTCGTTTCTCTAAAGGCTGTCCCTGCAAAGGGGACATTAGCAACCCACGGGTTTGTGCCCGTGTCTGGAAAGCAGGAATGCGAGCCAGATGAAGCAGGGTTTTCTGTGGAAATGTGTCTGCCTTCTACTTTTGCTTCCCTGCAGTTGGTGTAGGTAAATCTGATATCAACAGGTTGCCGAGAAGCCAAAAATCCCTCCTTTCGTGTGCACTCACTGATAAACACTGGGATGAAGTCCTTTGGTGGCTGGATATTTCCTTTTCTTGGGAAAACAAACGCGGCCATTGCTCAGTCGTGTCCTGTCCCCACACACTGCTGTGGCACAGGGCACAGATCTGTTGCCTGCACGAGGTTGCCAGGAGCATCCAAGATGCCCTCAGGTACCTGAGACCACCCTCCCCTCCTCCAGAGGACCTGCAGGAGATCTGTGCCCCCCTGGCTCAGCAGCTGGATGCCAGCAGGGACACCCAGAGACGTCTCAGGTGACACTGGACACCTGTATTTAGTCAATAAAGGCACATTCACTGTCTGAGCTGCTCCAGCCTGTGATGGTCAGCTCTTCTGGTCCTTTCTGGGGCGAGGTGACACCTCTGTCACAGCTTTTTGCATCCACAGGTGGAACGCAGGAGCCTGTGGGTAGCACAGGCAGGAATATTTTCCTGTGCTCACTGTCCATCTCTCAGTGCCTTGTTCAGGGGGACCAGTGATGATGTGGCCACTTGATTGACACAGCAAGAGAGGTCTGAGTTCAGGTGGTGCTGACAACCCAGTTAGTGAGAGCAAAACACTTTGGAGGGCCTTTGGCTTGGTCACCCAAAGTGTATTCCCGCTTGTGTCCGCCTAGGGAGTATTTTGGATCTATGGATGTACACAGAAGAGATCTGGAGAATATCCTCCAAATCCCGAGGTTCCTCTCTTCCTGTGTGCACACCCAGGGCCATCAGGACGAGGTAGTAAGACAACAGATAAAATACTGTGATGGTTGACTTGCAGCTTGCTGTGTCAAGGATGGGCAAGGGGAGGCTGGCTGCAGGTGCTCGTTTGAGAGGGAGGTCCAGGGCCAAAGCTCTGGCTCATCTTTCTGCTCCAGTTCTCTGGGATTAATGGCTTGTGCAAAGGCAAACCTCTGGGAGAAGGGAGAGGGCTGAAACTGCTTCTTCAGCCCTGCCTGTGGCTGAGAGGAGGAGGAAGATGGAGTAGTTATGGGGCTGGCATGTGTGGGAGGGTGTGTGAGCAGGAGGTTGGAGTTGGAGAGGTTCACATTGGACATCAGGAAAAATTTCTTCAAGGAAAGGGCTTTTAAGCAGTGGAAGGGGCTCTCCAGAGAGGTGGTGGAGTCCCCATCCCTGCAGGTGTCCAGGGAAAAACTGGATGTGGCACTCAGTGCTCTGGTCTGGGTGACAAGGTGGTGACAGTCACAGGTTGGACTCGATGATCTTGGGTGTTTTTCCCAACCTCAGTAATTCTGTGTTATTTTCACTCCATCAGTTCACACTCTTATCTCTGGTGAAATGGAGGAAAGCTGCAGCTTCAGCCCCATTTTGGTTCCTGTAGGACTTTTCAGCCCTGACATATTTGTCTTGTATCATATTTTGCTTTTGGATTACTTGTTGGATTCTGGACCACTACTTCAGATTTCCTACCTATGCATGGAGCTGGAGTAGGCTTCTGCAACTCCATAATTAGGACATTTGCTGTAGTTTACTCTATAGAGCCCATAAATCCACGTGTTTGATACCTGACGAGAAATTTGGAATAAGCTGCAGTATGTCTTTTTGTAACACAGACAGTCACAGGCTATGTCAGCAATTGAAATATTGTAGTGAAATGCAACTTTCCAACATTTTTTGACATAAGCGTTATCGAGAAATGCAAATTATAGCATAATAGTATAACAATATAATTGCTCAATTCCCCTAAACTCACTGCAGTTCTTTTCTGAAGGAACACTACAAAAGGAAGAAGGTTGATTCCTTTCATATAACTAAGGAGTTTTAAACCTTTTTAAAGTGAGTTTTTAATAATATATTTTATTTTCATGCTATCCTCCTGCACTGTAGATAGTTTCAGCCTCTGTGCTCGGATTAATTGTTACAGGAGTTATTATATAAAGCCTATTAGATTAAAAAAGAACTAATATAAACACCACTGGCTGTATTTTACCCTGCCCTTGCCATTCAAAAAAGCTTCCCAGTGGCTGATGTATGAATTATTATCGATGAAACACAGGACTTTTAACACTCCAGATTTTCTGTGTGAACTAAGATCACAAATCCAAGTCCATTTATTAAAGTAAATAGAAGTCCAAGGTCTTTCTCAAGCAGAAAAGCTAATTTTTAAGCCCAAGTGGGTCTTTAATTTGAGGAAAAAATATTTCTAATAAAAAAATCCCATGAATATGTTTTTTTTTTGGTGACACTGAGACTTGGAGAGTTACACTGAGACTTGTATATTTTTTACTTCAGATGTGACCATTTAGTCAAATCTGCCCATTACTGGAAATCTGGAAGGCAAAAATAATCTGGAATGGAAATGGCAAAATGGTTTTGAGAAATGCAGTTGGACACCTTAGAAAAATGTAGACAAGGACGTTATGGATTGTGGAAAAAAAGTTGACCAATAATGAGGCATTTATGGTTGAGCCAGTAAGAGAAGGTCATGCTGAATGAAACTGTAGTTATTACTCTGTATACTATGAAACACTTCAATTATCGTTAATTATGAATTTAATCTGGCATTGGAATTTCCTGCCAGTGCTAATGAATTAATGCTCACCATACCTGATGACACAGGGGTGTTTTCTCTCCAGTTTTCAGAGGAGGAACTGCCCCTTAAGTGAAGGTCAAACAAAAAGCTTGTGGGAGGACTGGTGTGGTTCCTCCATCCCTTTCACAGACACACTGACATCCCTTTCTCAGGCTTCAAAATCCAATGAAACAACACCCACAGCATCTTTCAGAGGAGGAATTTCAAATGACACTTCTACAGTCCTGGACGGAGCATGATTTAGGTGGTTTAGAGACAAATGGGCAACTCCACATGATGTCCCAGAGTGCTAAATTTCGCCCAGGTTTAACCAAAGGATGTGTAAAAACTCATGTGGCTGCACATCTGAGGCAGATCAGGAGTGCAAAGGCACTTGTTTCAAAAGCCAGCCTCACAAACACTGCCAAGAGCTGCTTCTGCAGGCATTGTGGGATTTTGGGGATGGTCCTGTGCGGGGCCAGGAGCTGAACTCGATGATCTTTGTGGGTCCCTTCCAGCTCGGGGTATTCCGTGACCCTGCGGTGAGCCCGGACTTTGAGGGAGCTCTGCCACACATCCAGACCATGCAGCCTCAGTTGCCTTCGTTTGGCTGCTTGCTTTAATTAGGACATCACTGGGAACCACGCTGCAGATTCATAGCCTGGAAATTTTTCACTTTGCAAAAGATGGAGGAATATTGAGGGACCTGCCCAGATTTGTTCCTTAGGATAGCTGGGCATCCTCCTGCCTTAGAACCTGGATCCAGAGCACGGGATATCTTGGGCTGTATGAATTTAGAGCCTTGCGCGTTTTCTCCTTTCACTGAAATGTTTTCACTTTCCCTTCGTGCACTAAAATCATCAGTGTCCCTGTGGGGGAAGTGGAAAAGGGCCTGGCTGATGGTTTCCCAGGGAATATGGCAGCAGTGACTGGAGAAGTGGCTCTGGCTGTGCCTTCCTCTTAGAAACAGTTTTCGCCCCTTCTTGTGGCTTGGGAGAAGAAAGCGAGACCAGATTCCAAATTTGTTAAAACCAACACAAATATTGCAACATGGATCACACAATTCCAGTTGTTTGTCCCAAAGGAATACTTCTAAATCCATCAAATTTCAGTCGGCATTTTAATTGTTCTGTGTTTCCTCACTCTTGTGGCAAAAGCAGCTTTTATACTTCCCTTCCCTTCCTTTTTTTTTTTTTTATTTTTAATTTTTTTCCCATTTTAAGGGAGCAAACCCTCCCTACTGAATCCTTATAAAGGTCTTAAACCACCTGGGAATGGTTCTCACTTACAAAACCCTCCTCATGTGATGCCCTTACGTGGTCACCTGGCTGACAGCTGGGGTTTCCCCTTTTTATGCCCACAACTTTCAGCCTGAACTTCTTCACAAACTCTTGTTTGGCTCTTAGAAATCTCATCCAGTGCCATTTATTGCTCTAGACCCGAGTTTCCAACTTTTTCTTCTGTGCAGTTGCAGAAGGGGCTTGTCTGGCTGGTGGAAAGGTCGGTGCATTAATCCTAAATCCTTTGGTGAGATTTTCAGCACCATACACGTGGAGCTGGGGGGAAAATGTGTTTTCCTTTTGGTGACTGAAGCAGAAAACTGTCAGGATAAAAGTGGACTCTATACAGAGCTGAAAACAGATTTTTTTTTCCCCCCAGATTTTACAGGTAATCTAAAACCCCTTGGAAATGTGATTTTGAATCAGTCACAGACATTGTGCTTAGCTGACACGAAGAATTTTATTTTTAGGCTATTTAACTCGCTTAAAAATTCTATTTAGTTTTTTTTTTTTTCTTTTTGTAAGAAAGTGCTGTTTTAAAAGAATAATAAAAAAAGTTAATTTAGCAGAAGTAAAAACCCCACCAAACTAAACTATAAAACCACATACACAAACTACGGGAATGTTTGAAAGCAAACCTTCCTTAAAAGAACATCCAAAGGAAGGAAGATTTTCTTATTTCTCAAATTTCCTCCATACTCACAAATAGTTTTAAGCAAACCTTCCTTAAAAGAACATCCAAAGGAATGAAGACTTTCTTATTTCCCAAATTTCCCCCATACTCACAAACAGTTTTGAGTGGCATGACACTCAAATTTTCAGTGAACTTGCCCTCTATCAAAAAACAAAATAATAGCTTAGTTCTCTCCACTTGCTGTGACATCCCTTAATTCCTTAATTGCTTTAATATGAGCAGGTTTGGGTTGTGTTTATACTAAATTTTTTAAAAAATGTGGAGTGCTGTTCAAGTTGGATTGTTTCACTAGGGGGGGAGCAGGTGTGAGTAAAACACCTCCTCCCTGCTCAGAGCCTGGCATCCAGCAGCGTCCATCCCAGCATCCCTGAAACCACCACCACCTGCAGCTGTGCTGCTGACAGCACGGGGAAGGAGCTGCTTACTTTCCCCAACGTGACCAGGCAAAGCTGCTTTTTTGGGGGGGAAAAAAAAAATAATATTCATAGAAACACAGCTATGTTAAACATCAGGCAGGTTTTTGCTAATGCGGCGTCCTGATGCTCATCCTCGAACCCACAGGTACATCCCTTTGGGTCTTCCTTCTGCGTGGGTGACAGGTGTGGCTTGTGGGGCAGGAATTTCCTCTTCAGAAATTCGGGAATGCGCTCGTTTGACGGCAGCAGAAAGCAGGGGGAGGCAGGGGCGTGTGGAGGCTACCAGCAGTGGGGTTTGGGGAGGGCCATTCACGTCCCCTCAAAGGCAAATGTAACTGAGACAAGGACAGAGCATCCCAGACAGCTCCCTCAGCCCTTTTCCCACGTGACAAAGCCAGGGGCGACTCCGATGTGATCCATGGCCTGTGCCACTTGCCAGGGAGCCAGATGCTGCTGCTTGGAAAACCCTTGTCCACAGCTTGAGCTGGGCTCCTGTGATTGCTGTCCAAGGAGTGGCGGCGTGGCGGGCTGGGATGACTGGATCCCAGCTTCCCACCACCATCTCTCCCCCTCCTGATAAATAAAAGCGATAAAAAGCAAAAATAAAACCACCAAATACAGATTTTATGCCTTCCCTTGTTGGGATTAAACATCTTAAAAGCATAATAAAAACCATTGTGATAGAATGAAAAATAAATACTGCAAAATTATGATATTGGAAGCCCAAACCTCTACAAACCCCAAACCTCTGTGTTTGTTCCTCTGTTGGTTGAACACTGAGATGAAAGAAATCTTTTCCTTCTGATGACAGCAGTTAGGACATGAGTAGCCATGTTAATTAATCTGTTAATATAAAGAAAAACATCCTCAGGTTGGCTCTAATGGGTGAGTGGGAGCCCCTGCTCATCACACTCCACTCAGTGGGACCACACTGAGAATATCTCCAGTGTTTTAAATTGCTGGAAACTGTTTTCAGAGTAGTTTGACCTTGTGCATCCTTAACTAGAATTCTCTGGCTTCAGCTCATGTGAAGCGACTTTTTGGCACCTCTGGGACTCTGGATGAGATCTGGCAACACAAAGTTGAGTTTGAGTGTAACTTTAACAACTCTTTCAAAGCAAAACTCTGGCTCTGTTTGGAAGGGGCTGTGTTTGGCACACCAATTTTGCAGCAGCCGTGGAGTACACAGCCAAGACAGGTGGAACAGGCTCCAGGTGCCCACAACTGCTCTTCCACCACCTCCCATGTTATTTTTCCAGCTATGGAGAGCTCAGCTGCTCCTGTGGTTGACACATCTTGCATTACTCAGCCCTGGTTTTATTTTTAAGTCGAGCTGTACTTGCTGGGTGCTTGAAGAAAGGGAAGGAGAAAAAGCACGAAGTTTGCTTGCGAGCAAGGCAAGCTTAATTCCACTTAAAACATTTTCCAAGAGAGAATTGAAACTAAAGCACAACATAAAGTAAAATTACTGCACTCATTAGATTTGATGTTGTTGGGCTGCTGCCTGCACACTCATCCCAGCAGCTTTCTAAGCAATCAAGGGTTGCCTAATTTTGAATAAACCCAGGATCCTTCTCTGTCATTATTTCCGCTGGGTTTGGTCATTGTTCAGCTCTGACTGTGCCTTTTGAAGTGCTGAACTTGTGGAAATGTCCAGTGTTGAACCTGGCCTGTTACCTATCTCCATGCTGTTGACTAAGAGAGAAAAGGGAAGAAGGAGAATAAAACTCCAGCTGGGTTAGGAGGATTTGGAGTCTTTACATGGAAGGAAGTGGTGAACCTTCCTCTATTTTCATCTGGAAGAAGTGCAGAGGTAGCTGTAAGAGAAGGCAGTGCTCATTTTTCAACTCTCTCTGCTTTGCAGGCAGCGAGTGCTTGTTGTCAGGCTGATTTTTTTGGTGCTTCAAGGTCTGTTCACTGGGTTGTGACTTTTTTTGGGGGTCTCCTAAGCCATGCTGCACTGATAAACTGCCTGGATTATGGTGTTGTATTACACCAACACCCCTTTGGGTTCTGTTTTTGTGGTAGATTTCAGTACCTCATACCCTTGGTTAGTGAGGCAAGACCATGAAGGATGGGAGCTATGGCCTGGAGGGGGAATGTTGCACAAGGCACAGCTTTTCCATCCATATTTATTTCTGATCAGATGTGGGGTGGGAGTATTACATTTAAAAGGAAATGGTTTGTGCTTTTAATAAGGCTCTTCACTTACAGCTATTCCGATCTAACTCTTGCATTACCCACTGCTTTTTCCTTACAGTGTTGTGGCTTTATGGTCTGTTGGCTCACAGACATGCATCTTCTTCACTATTTAAAAAACCTGATTGTTTCGCAGCAATCTTTCTGCTGATACAGAATGAATGGTATTTCCCTTTGCTTTTATATTCCTATGTATAAAACACAAAAACGTTGCTGTTATTAATTTAATATGGAGAGCCTCTTAAAATGGCCCAAGCATCATCTGTTTTATTAGTGCCTGCTTGATAAAGCTTCCACATCCTACAGTTAGTTTGCTTCTGAGGATAAGACTTCACAATATGCACTGAGATTTTGATAAAATCTCATCAAAGCCTGCTAAAAGATCTTTATCTATTTTGATTGGCTTGATTACATTGATTAATGAAACACTGGAGGATTTTATGTGATGGGATTAAATAATGCAATTAGTTTTAATAATTTTTTTCTAAAAAATAGAATTAGGTGGGAACAAAAGGGAAAAAAGAGAGCAATGTTCTGCGTACTGTGTTCACGATAAGTTGTAATTCTCTGCTTTACCCCTTGGAACAGTGGCATTTCACAGGCCTCAGACGCAGGAATGCTCAGGAGGAAATATAAGTGTAATATAAGGTTAATATTGGGGTGAATCTTAACTCACCAGGGTTTTACTGGCTCTCATGCCAGTGTTAGGAAGGAGTTGTTGGCCCCCTGAAGGCGTTGCTTTCCTGCATTGGCCTCCTCCTGGTTCATCTCTGGTGGTTTACAGGAGAAATGGGGTTCTGGATGGGAAAAAAACATGTATCATTTTAGTGGGTTAAGAATATTCAGGAAACTCACAGCAAAAATCTGAGGTTCTGTGCAGAGGATCTACGAGGGGGCTGGAAGAGGGACTTTGGGAAGAGCATGGAGTGATGGGACACAGAGGAATGGCTTCACACTGCCAGAGGGCAGGAATGGGTGGCATATTGTGGGATATTGGGAAGAAATTCTTGGCTGTGAGGGTGGTGAGGCCCTGGCACAGTTGCCCAGAGAAGCTTTGGCTGCCCCTGGATCTCTGGAAGTGTTCAAAGCCAGGCTGGACATTGGGACTTGGAGCAACCTGGGATAGTGTAAGGTGTCCCTGCCCATGGGCAGGGGCGTTGGAAGGGGATAATCCTAAAGGTCCATTCCATGATTCTGTGAGGGTGGATGGTAACTCCTCAGCCACAGAGGCACTTTGTCATCAAGACAGTGTGAAACAGTTCAGCCCCAATCTGCCCATGACAGCCAGCCCTTAGCTCCCAGTACAACAAACAGGGAGAGGAAGTGACAATTCAGAAAATACCCTTACCATGTCCTGGCTGAGGACAGCGCCCAACTCCTCAGCATTCACTGTGCTGGAGGTCGAGAGCTGGGCTGAATTCCTTATCATTGTCTGAAACTTAAATGTTGTTGAAGGTGTTCAGGGAATAGAATCCCATAATGGTTTAGGCTAGAAGAGCCCTCTAAGATCTTCAAGTCCAACCAATTCTCCCAGCACTGCCAAGGTCACCAGTAACTCATGTCCCTAAGTGCCACATGCACACTTCTTTCATAAATCCCTCCAGGGATGGGGACTCCACCACTGCCCTGGGCAGCCTGTTCCAGTGCTTGACGAGCCTTCTGGTGAGGAAATTTTCTTAATATCCAATCTAAACCTCCCCAGGCAGAGCCTGAGTTGATTTCCTCTCCTCCTCTCCCTGTTCCCTGGGAGTAGAGCCCAATATCCCCGGCTGTCCCCTCCTGTCAGGGAGTTGTGCAGAGCCAGAACGTCCCCTCTGATCCTCCTTTTCTCCAGGCTGAGCCCCTTCCCAGCTCCCTCAGCTGTCCCTGGCGCTCCAAACCCTTCCCCAGCTCCGTTCCCTTTCCTGGACAAGCTCCAGCCCCTCAACATATTTATTTTCTTGAGGGGCCCAAAACTGCCCCCAGGACTGGAGGTGCCCCAGTAGTTCCCAGCACAGGGGACAATCCCTGCCCTGGTCCCTCTAGCCACACTGTTGCTGACCAGGCATTAGCACAGGAGCTGTAATCAGGGCTTCCCTTCCTTTCTTTCCCTGGCTGTGCAGCAGCTGGGCTGATGTTTGCCTGCTGTTTAAGGGTTCAGAGTTGTCAAACTGCCTTTTGTGATCCGTCCTGGAGATCCTGTGGGGCAGTGGCAGCACAAATGCAGAGTGTCATTGCTGGGGTTTGAGGTCTTACTGGCGTTTCCCACACCTAGGATATCAATCCTAATTGCCATTTATTTTTCTTCTCATCTAGCTGTATCTCTATATCTTGTTTACTGTCACTCTGCACTAAGCTGTTACTTCAAAGCATTTGCCTTGAATAATCACAATCAGTAAACTGCATAACAGCTTTGTTAAATACACTGCCTCTTCCCTCATAGTGTCATTCCTGGGAAGAAAAGACAAGCAGGAGCTGTGCATGTTGAATCCAGATCTGATTTCAGAGATAGCAGGCAGCTAAATTGTGTGCACTCTGTGTTGTGAGAAGTTTGGGACTGCATTTTTTTATTTGGGATGGCCTTTGTTCAGAAGCAAGTCCTGAGTGAATCAGTGCCTGAATTATGGCAGGAATTAAAGAGACATATAAATTATGAATTAAGGAGATATATAAAAACCTCACAATCCCTTAATAGGAGGGTCAAAATCATGTGGAATTTCTTTTCATAAGCATAAATTCCCTTAGCGTGTGAAAAATTGGCTCTGTGGTGCAAAACCCACCACTTGCAGACTGTTAGAACAGGCTGAGAACATACTCTGCAAGTGTCATCCCTTTAGGGCTGTCAAAGAAGAAAAATATTCATCCCCTGAGGCCCTGTCACAGAGCAAATATATTAACTAGCAAAAAATAAATCATATTCTTTCTAATAAAATATTCAATTGCTTGTTTGTTCAAACAAATACAAGAAATGGAGATTTAATCAAGGAAAACAAGACTTTCCATCAGACCACAAAGTATTCTTGGGTAGAAGTCTGCTAATATGCTTGAATAATTCTGGCAACAGTAAAACTGAGCCATCCAGAGAGGGCAGCTCTTACACTGATTTAGAGTCACAGAATTTGGGGAGACAAAGAAATAGCCAAATCAGCTCCTCAAAATTATAATATATGGAAGTTTTGCTAATGTCTCATCTTGGAGCTCGATTGAGACACGTTTCAAGTTTCTGCTGTTTATTTGTTTGGAAAAGCAGACGTGGTAATAAAATCAGTGAGCAATCAAAGCAGAGACAAGACTCAACCCGGCTGGGAGTTCTCCTGATGATTGCTGTCTAGGAGAGCAATTTCCCTCCTTCCACATATCAGCGCTTCACTTTCTCCTCATCACACAGCATTCCTTCCACCCAGGCAGACTAACACGGGCTCTCAGACTGGTGGTTGGCACACACAGATGCAAACTCCCTCTGCCTTTCCCCCCCCCAATCCCCAATCCCCCTGCCAAACCCAGCATTGTTCGGACCCCTTGCTCGGACGGACTGGAAAGCCTCCACCAAAGTTTTCATGAATAACATTGCAATTTTTGGAACCAATCCAGAGCCAGTTTGAAGATAATAGGAACACTGAGTACTAAATAACACACTGACAGAAGACATGACTCCATGCTGGCAGAAGACATGTGTGCATGACTTTTATAGTAACCAGGGCATTCGTGGCTTGGGAGTCAGAGAACAGCAAAGGGAACTACTGGAAAAAAAAGGCCAATTTTTTACATCTCTTGACCTTAGCTGGAGAAGATCACGTGCTTTACAGGAGGAGTCCTTTGCAAAAGCTGGATCTGGGTCTCTCGGTTATTTGATATTCAGAAGTCATGTGGAGATTCCTGGTGTAGATACTGGATAGGAAATTCTGCTAAAAGGATCAGCTCTGAAAAATAACAATGATGGATGGTGTATAAGGGCAATTGATAGGCTTCAGAGTCATCACGTGATGGAAAGAGAACCTGACCATCTCCATCTCTTCAAGTTATTTAGAATGTCTGATTTTCCCCCTATTTGCTCATCTTTAACCTGTAGTCCATGTGATTCTGCATGTCCCACTGCCAGAGAATATCCAAGAATATCCAATTCTGCCAGAGGATATCCGAGCCATCTTCCAATGCAATAGCTCAACTGAAATTTCAAGTTATTGTCCTGGAGGGGAAAAAGAAAAAAAGACTTATCCATAGTGTTTTCTGGAATCTGTATCTCAACTCAGAAACCTCAAGAGGAACACAAAACTTTAGAGCAAGCCCTTCCCAAAGCTGATGTATCTTAGGTACTTTCAGACTAAGGAGTTCAGATGGAGTCAGTGGCATTTCAGAGATTGAGGTTGTGTTCTTGAATAATGGCCTGGTCGGTGATTACTTAACATTTTGTCTTCATGGGCAGGAGTTAAACAAAAGGAAAAAAAGGAAAAATTTCTCGAAGTTGTGGACTGTCATTTCTCCTGCAGGAAAAACCCTAGAAGTGGAAAAATCCAATTGGAAAAATCCAATCCTGTGGCCAGGCTTGAAGCTGGGCATTGCACAAATAGTCGGATGGGTCTGGAAGGCTTTTCATGTTGCTATAGGCTCAGACTTAACCAAGGGAAAGGCCTTGTTTTTAAGCATCCCCAACTCCCAAACTCTGCATGCTGCTCTAGGAGAAGCACTTTGTGATGTCCACCAGCTCACGGCGCCAACCGTGTTGTGATGGGGTGGGCCATGAGGAAGGACTGTGTCCCACTGGTGTCCCTTTGCTGACTCTGGTGCTGAGGAGGGAGAACACTTCACCGTGGTGTGGAGCTGCTTTATCTTTTATTGCTTGTACAGGATCAAGCTCTTTCACTTCAACAGGAGATTATTTCTGTTTGAAGCCTTAACCATACACTGTAACACTCAGATACAAAAAGGGCACGGAAGGCAAAGCATGGAGGAATTAAATTATATATTATATATGCGTGCAACCAAACGAACCTCGCGTGAGCCCCATGTTAGCTGTGAATATCTGTTCCACTCCAGGAAAGCCCTTTCCTCTGTTTATCACTATTTTCTAGTGATATCAGTGGGTGTTTTTTGCACACTGTCTGGAAGAGGACTGAATTCTGAGCAGTGTTTTCTCAGGCAAAACCCCCAGCCTGAGAACCCCCAGGAGCAAAGGCTCTGATGACAGTCAAGAAATGTCTCTATTCACAAGCGCTCTTTACAGGTGATTGCTTATGTGTTAGAGATGCAAATGAGAGTTTTGTTTCAAATGAGGTAAATCTAAGATTAAACTCCCATCGAAGAGTAAATGTTCCCTTTACCTTTCATGTGTAGTAGCTTGAAAGAGCCTACACAACAATAAATTGCATTACAGAAGCTCCCACTGACACCACCATATGTTAGCAGTCTGTGTTTTGAAGGGTTACAGCTCAGTTGTAAGAATTTGCTGTGGACTGAAATTTGGCAGTCTCTGCTGGGTGGTTAGATTTTAAAACGGAGGTACAAATTCATCCCGGTTCCTCACGAGCCATCCCAGAAAGGGCAGAGTAGGAAAGAGTAAAGCAGGTTGAATTTGAATTTGGCACTTACACAGCTAAGAGCGATGAGGCGAAATGAAAATGTGTGTGGTGGTAACACCCACTCTGAGTGCCTCTGCCCTTCAGGAAAATGTTTCAAAACGAGCTGTAAACCACAACCAGGGGAAGAGCTGCCTTCTGGCACTGCAGCCTCAGCAGGTTGCAGCTCCTGAGGCTGTGGGAAGAGGATGACCTGTGGTATTTGGGAACATGACCAGCTTGCAATAAGAGCCCCGTGGAAAGGGGGGGGTGAAAGGAGGAAGGCTCAAAGTTGAGGGGCAGACAGTTGTTGCTTGATGTTGTTTTTTTTTTTTTCCATGAGTCCTGAGTCATACTGCCTTCCCATTCTCTGTTCTTGGCTGTGAGGAAAATGGACAGAAATGCTCCGAATCAGGAGCAGGTCCCGTGGCTGCCCAGCTGAGCTGGGTGTCCACAGGGGAAGAAAGAATGGGGTAGACGTTTGCAATAAAACTGCTTAAATAGAGAGAGGAGCAAGGAACATCACCCTCTCTCCTTAATGCATTTATATTCATTATGGGTTTTAGTGCCTTTTTAGGTGACTCGGCTGTTGCTGATTTGAGATGAGGGAAGCTCAGCCCCTTCACAAAACATGTTGGGCTCCACGGGGTGGGATGAATGTTCACATCTGCACAGTGGGAATCTGTGCCTTCTTTTTCCCTAGCTGGATGTACTTGTGAAATCATGGAAGATGGGGCTTCAAGGGAGGTCAGGATGCACCTGCTCCACCCTATTTGCAGATCACAGAATCTTAGAAGGATTTGAGTTGGAAGGGACATTAAAGGCCATTTAATTCCAAGTCCCTTGTCATGGGGTACCTTCCACCATCCCAGGTTGCTCCAAAGCCCAACCTGCCCTTGAACACTTCCAGGGATCCAGGGGCAGCCACAGCTTCTCTGGGCAACCTGTGCCAGGGCCTCCCCACCCTCACAGCCAAGAATTCCTTCCCAATATCCCATCCGGACCTACTCTCTGTAAGTTTAAAGCCACTCCTCCTTGTCCTATCAATCAGTTTTGAATTTAGTGTGTGCTCTGGCAGGTATGGGTGAATATCTGGCAGGAAGTCTTCTTTCTTGACAATCTTCTGAAGATACCAGTTATCTTGGTCTTGTGCTTGTTTTTGGTCTAGAAAATCTGATTACTTGGTGCCATTTGGGTATTCCTACCTGGAAGATTTTAAAAACCTCATAAACCTTCAGGCACGTGGCCAAAGCAGCAAATTTTGTTCACATAGAGTCCCAATAGACCACTTCAAATAAGGAACTGGAGAAAGATGTCTGTAAAACGTGTTTCAGGCCCTGGACAGGCTGACTTATCCTGTGGAGGTGCTCCTTCCTGGCTGCTGACTTCTCAGAGGATGCAGAGAGACTCCTGTGTGTCCTGCTTGGACAGCTAAAACTGGGTCAGATGGGTCAAAGGGTGAGCAAATTCTCTGAATCCATCTGGGAAGGCTGTACAGAGACATGAGCTGAAACTTTTGTACTTGCCTTTACCACAAACTCTGCTTTTCTCTGCTGAGCAGTCTCCTGAGTTGCTTTACAGGGACGATCTAATGTGTTGTACGAAAAGTAAAGAAATTAAATAGCAAATGTTCCACTTGAACAAAAGGTCAAAGTCTTGACGATTAAAACACTTTGTTATTTTAAGATCAGGGAATGTCACATAACCATTACATATAAATGGCAAAACTTCTGTGTGTGCTGACTGCTGAAGAGCCTTGCTCACTCTGTCCTTGGGGGTGCCAGATGAATCCTCTTTCCTGAAGAAGCTCCCACTTCCAACAAATAATTCCTCATGGATGGCAGGCAAAGCAACTCGTACAGCCAGAGAGATCCAATACACTTTGTAGGATCACAGAATGGTTTGGGCTGGAAGGGGCTTAAAGACCATCCAGTTCCAACCCCCTGCCCTGGGCAGGGACAGCAGCCACAGCTTCTCTTTTCCAGCAATGCTGTCGTTCTTGAACTGCTGTTCCTGTAGTGTTCGGTGCTGTTTGCTCTCCTTTAAGTTAAAAACACCAAAATTGACATAAAATATACGGACTTTATAATGCAAATTTTTGTTCTGGAAATGCTCCACTCCTTTCAAGTGGATGACCAGTGGATGGGGCCACGCAGCTGTCATGCTTTAGGAATGGTACTCCCCAATTCAGTGCCCCCACCCTCCAAACCACACCCTGCTCTCTCCTGCTCTCCCATTTTCCCCCTCCCTCTCTCCACTGCAGAGGGATGAGGAGGAGAATTGGAGCTACAAAAATACAGATCAAGGGCTGAGGTAAGAGCAATTTACTGGAAGCAGCAACGAGATAAGAAAACAAACATTAACAGCAGCAGTACTAACGAGAAGGGGTGCAAGAAAAGACACAATTCACACAGAAACCCCTCTGAAAAAAAACAATACAGGACAGTTTCCTCTGCCACAGAGAGAACCTGTTCTCCTTGGAAGACAATCCCTTTATCCTGGCCCCATCAATGGGTGAGATGGTACAGAATAACCTCTGGATCCTGGCCATGCCCCTCCTGTCTACTGCCAAAAATTTACCCTGTCCTGGCCAGAACCAGGACAACAGCGAACCCAAGACTGGCTTTGCCTTGATTTTGACTGGACTTTGCAGATCTGCTGAGCAGGGACTGAAATGTCTCTGACCCACACAGTGCTTGGGTACAACTGTGAGACATAAATAAATGCCCACAGAAAGCTGGGCTGATATACTTAGCTTTTGCTTCTATCTTTCCACATCAGGGAAATAATAGGATGGGGTGTCAGTGGATTAATGAAGTATTTATTTTATTTGACAGTTTGCAAATATTGTTATACAAGTGGATCATGCTGCTTTGGACTTTAGGTGGTGTTAGATTTGGCTTTAAATGATGAAGTCCAGGACACTGATGGATGAGAATGAGAAAAGGTCAGGAAGGTCATTTACAGTTAAAATAAATACCTTGAAGTTCAGATAATTCATAATCCTGGCCCTCAAATCCTGCCTGTTATAGAAATGTATTTAACAATAATACTGACCTGAAATAAACTCTTTGAATTAACTGCTTTTTTCAAGTGTGTCAGACAGAGATGGAAATTCAGGGAGGATGAGGTCTGAGGTCCCAACAAAACAGTCTCTCTCCGCTGGTAACCCCTAACACACCCTGGGATATCTTCTTTTAATGATAAAATGCTTCTTTTTCAATTCTACATGCATTTCTTCTCCAATGGATTCTTGAAATTGAACTTAATCTTCTGCTGTGAAGAAGATATCAGAAGGGTCAAAGGAAAGAAGAGAAAAATAATATTTTCACATGCATTTTTTTTTATATGAATAAACACGTACAAAGCTTTATAGCCTGGCCAGAATAGAGCTGTGGGGAGATGCTGAACTCTCCTCCTTTCTCTCTGCATTCCCATCCCACGCTTTATTTTCCCTTTTGCTTAGGGGGAAGAGATGCAAAAGAAGCAATTTGTCCTCTGCATGCTGTTTTGAGAGTTGAGGGAGTGTCTTGACTCACTCAAGAAATGATGAATTATAGATTCATTGAGCAATAGGGCTGGAAGATACCTCTGAGACCTCCAGTGCTGGAAATTGCACTGTCTCACCAGATAATCTGTTCCAGCGTGTCACCATCCATCTGTTAAGCAGAGGATCACAGAATCAGCTTTAGCCTTGGGCCTTCAGTGTTGGGCAGGCCAGGGCTGCTCTCTGCTGAACAGGAGACTGGTGAACCTGCTTTGCTCCTTGCACACAGATTATTTGTATTTTGGCACTTGTGCAGGGCAGAGGCTCCTGGCCAGACCCCTGGTATTCACAGCTGACATAAACAGAGCACAGAAAGTGTAATAGAGAGCCCTCTTCTTCCTCTTCCTCCTCGTGATGGTGCTCAGGAGATGTGGGTGGGATGTTTCAGTCTGAAGAGGAGCAGCTGAGGGAGCTGGGGAGGCTCAGCCTGGAGAAGGGGAGGCGCAGGGGGACCTTCTGGCTCTGCACAACTCCCTGGGTGCAGCCAGGGGGGATCAGGCTCTGCTCCCTCAAGGGACAGGATGAGAGGAAACAGCCACAAGCTGTGCCAGGGGAAATTTAGATTGGATATGGAGGAAAATTTCTTCACCAAAAGGGTTGTCAGCCCTGACACAGGCTGCTCAGGGCAGCAGTGGAGCCCCCTTTCCTGGGGGGATTTAGAAGCCATGCGGATGTGGCACTAGGGGACATGGGTTAGTGGTGGCCTTGGCAGTGCTGCTTCAGCAGTTAGACCCGGGAGGTCTTTCCCAACCTAAATGATTCCTTGGTTCCGTCGTCTTTGTCCTCGATGTCTGAGATGATGCTGCATGTGGAGACAGGCAGGGAACATCTGGAAACCTGTCCCCTGTGCTGTGTCACCTGGTGGGGCAGAAGCTGTCTGGGGCTGGGTCACCTGGGTGGTTGTAGCTCCTTCTTCTCTGGCTGCACCTCGTCACCAGGTCCAAGGGAACGTGGATATCCTTCTGCTTTATCCAGTGAGAAAATGTGTTTGCACCAAACTGCCCGCCGTGGAGCTCCACAATGGGATTGATTAGAGCTCTGCAAAGAAAAGGCCTCTCCAGGAAAAGAGAATTTATCTTCCCTTATCGCCTTCTATCCCAATACACAACATTATTGCAGTAGAGAACATGTGAGACTTACCCCAGCTGCCTCCTCACCGTGCAGATTGTGCACTATTTATACATTATACACACATGCTATTTAACGTACTTTTCATTTTCTTTAACAGCAGCCAAAGAATCTTTTGCTAACACAAATCTTATTTTCACATGTGGCTTTGTATAATGAATTTTTCAAAGATTTCCACACCTACTCTAAGTGAAATTATATCTTGAGGAAAGTATAGCTTGATTGTTTATTCTGAACCATGTTGAAGCTCCTGCCTTTCCTGTTTTAATCTAAATTGCTCTTTTGAATGTGTTTTATATTAGAATTTGGAAACAGATACAGTTCTTTTATTTTTATTTGTTCTCCTTTTTTTCAATTATTTTTTTTTTACACACAAGCTTGAATGCACTTATATTATTATGGCTGTCTTTTTGCCATTTACAAAGGAAATACACACTCTGACAATATTGCTGCACCAAATCAATGAAATATCCTGTGTTTTCTATTCATTAAGCCCCTAAAGCACTATGTGCAAATTCCCTCACTTTAATTACACACCTCAGGGATGTGCAGGCCAAAAAGGAGGCAGTGAGACAAAAAAGCCTGGTCTCTGCCAAAAGGAAAAAAAAAAATTACTGGTAAACATTTATTTTCAGCGGGGAAATCTGCTATTAATTCATATAGTGACTTTCCCCAGCTGAAATAATGAGGAAAGCCAAGTGAACCAAATGTTCACAGTGAGCAAACATGAACAGTAGGAAGTCAGCCCATCTTGTATTTACATGTTTATCCCATCAGCCTTTGAAGAACGTTTTCACAATTCTTTGTTTTTTTTGGGTTTTTTTTTGTGTGTGTGTGAAGTGTCAACGTTTACTCACACTCCTGAGAGGGTGGGGGGTGACTCATTAACAGTAAAAGGAATTGGATCTCAAAAAGTTGCCCAGATTCAGCCTGTCCCATCTGGAAACGGGGCTTAAAATTGTGGTATATTAGAATTATATAGAATGGTTTGGGTCGGAAGGGACCCTAAGACCCGTCTTGTTTCAACCCCCTGCCGTGGGCAGGGACACCTTCCACTAGACCAGATTGTCCAACCTGGCCTTGGACACTGCCAGGGATGGGGCAGCTTCTCTGGGCACCCTGTGCCAGGGTCTCCCCACCCTCACAGGGCAGAATTCCTTCCCAATAGCCCATCTAACCCTGCCCTCTGGCAACAGGAAGCCATTCCCCCTTCTCCTGCCACTCCATGCTCTTGTCCAAAGTCCCTCTCCAGCTGTGTTTTGGTCCTTTTGGGTACTGGAAGGGACTCTGAGGCCTTCATCTTCTGCTGAAATACAGAGGGTGACTCCAAGGACCTCCAAGTCTGAGTGTGCCCACCTGAGCTGCAGGAATATTTGGTCACACACCAGGCTGGAGGCTTCTGGAGGTGCTGGGGGTACAGGACTTTTCCCCTTACGTACTGAAAATGCTCGTGCCTCCAAGTATATTCTCCCTCTCTGTTGTGAGGACACTCCAACAACCTTTATTTGGTTCCTTGGCTGGTAAAAGACTAAACCCAGACCTCACTTACACAGAAAAAGAGCTGTATTTGCCAGTACATGAGCTAGACACAAAATGCTGCACCCTGTGTGTGCTTCAGCTCAGCAATACTGACCAGCAAGGCCCCTGCGGCTTTATAAAAGATGTGTGTGATGGTCATAGCCTGTTATAAAAACAAGAAGGAAACAAAATTCATTTGGACTGTCACCTTCTTCAAGCAGGGAAAAATCTTTCCTTTATTGGAGTGTGCTAATAAAATATCTTCTTGACTTTTGTTCCTCTTGGAACAAGTACACCAAGTACACCAGTATGCTATTTTCCATAGCATTTTGTGATATTGTATTCAGGCTGGGCAGAGATCCTACAGATTGCAAATGAAACCAGTTGTGTCTTCATTTTAAATTTCACTTTTAGTTTCACAGTGGCTCTTGATGGAGCTCTGAGTGCTCTACACCATGAGAACTTTCTGAGGTTTGCAGGCTGATGTGGCTGCTTCATCAGGAGCAGGGAGGACAGTATTGGCATCCATGAATTTTGTTTAGGGAGGGAGCATGTTCAGATATTTTTAGGACCTCTGATTAGTCATTTGAAAGATAGTAAAGCAACTTAAGCAAATTTTTTTGCTTTTTTTTTTTTTTTTATGCTGAGTGGGTAGGCTTGTACAGTGGAGCAGAGGAAGCTTGTGCAAGTTCTCCTACCAAAAAAATAGTAATATCAGAGAATATTCTGGCAGATATAGCTCAAGTGTCAGGTATCCACAGGTAAAAGAGTCAAAAATCTCTTGCAGGCACTAAAACAGGATAAGTTTAACTATGGCTGATGGTGAACAAATCTGTTTATGGGTTAGTGCCTGTGGAGATCCCAAGTATTAATGGCATTCCACTGATCTGGCAGATTTTAAAATGAAATTTTTTGATTTAAATGAAAAACATCAGAAAGGAAAAGATGCATCTGGGCAGAGATGTAGATGGGTAATGGTGTCTCTGGGCTGGAACTTCCTCGTGATGGGGCTTGAGATGATAGCAGGGTTTTTCTGCTATTACTGGGAGGTTTTTATCCCTTAACCCCAGTAAGTATAAGCTAGCATCACTCCTTGAGTATTGCTTTTTTGGAATTAGCATGTACCAAAGCCCTCCCTAAATAAATTTTTAGCAGATACATCATTTTTGTTAGAGATGAATAAATGAATAAAATGCATGCGCTATCTCTCTCTCTCTTTTTCCTATTCTATAAGAAGGAGCAATGCCCTATTAATTTTGACAGACAACTTGGCATTAGCCACTTTAAAATCCAACATGGGATAAAGTTCTGCATTACTAGTCTTTCTACATTTTTGTCAAGAGATGAGCATTTTGCCAGATTTTTTAATAATACGCCAAGAGCTTTGTCAGTCAGTTTGTTTAGCTCTGCGTGGTTATGCCAGTATTTTTCAGCCCTCCTGCTGTGTGTGCCACTGCCCTTCACTGCTTTTCTAGCTCCTCCCCTGCAATTAGACAAAGTCAACATAGCAGAGTCAGGCTGAGCAGCCCCGAGGTACCTGCAGCTCTCAACCATCCAGATTCACAGTCTGGAGGAACGGGCTTTGCTTATTCACCGCATCACTACCCCAATTAGGACTTTTTATTATATCTCAGCTATTTATCACAGGCACAACAGATGGAACAGATAGCGCTAAACACGCTTTGAGTCCTCACCTAAGAAGAAGGAAGCGGGGGGAGAAATTATCCAGAAAGAAACAGGAGCAAATGCATAAGGCAGCTTGCAACCAGGAACCAGTTACCATGCCTACTGAAGCCTGTTCTAAAGAATGTGTTGGCTGACACACAGAACTCAATGAAAAGATGAAAAAAATGTGCAGGCAATACTAGTTTGGCAGGGATGGTGGGGAATCTGAGACAGAGCTGCTGGTATGGAAGGATCTCACTGCATGCAATTTGCAAACATGCCAATTCAATGGCATGTGATAGACACTAGATGGAATTTAAAGGTCTTAGGGTCTTAGAGAGCTGGAACAGCACAAGGAAACTGTGGGTATTAAAAATAGCAATCCTTTTCACCAAACCTTGCGCCTCAGATTTGAATTCAACACTGTTGAGAGAAATCTCTGCCATCTCTCCCAGGCACGCTTGAAAAATTGCCTAGATGTACCTTAATTCTGCTGTGTCTTTACATCCCAATAAACACACGGTACCAGCTCCGTTGCATTTCCAAAGAAATTCCCAGGGCTTCCTTTGTGTGTGTGTGTGTGTGTGTGTGTGTGTGTGTGTGTGTGTGTGTGTGTGTGTGTGTGTGTGTGTGTGTATTATTTTATGGTGTGTGATAAAGATTTGAAAATGATTGAGATGATTGAGACCTTGGAAAAGATTTCTGTAGAAGGGGAGCAGAGTACTCATTTCTCAGTGTCTGCTTGGTGGCTTTCTTCAGCCCAGCCAAGATGTTGGCTTGGTCGAGGGCCAACTCCCAATTTCACAGTTTGGCTTTAGCAGCAATATTTTTGGGAGCCATGGTGGTTGCAGGGGTTTAGGTCAGTCTGTTGCTGAGTAAGAGCCACACCACTCTTTTTGGTTTGTGCTGGATTTGAACTGGTAAAGCCACGTTTGCTTGGCTCTGACTTGGTCCATGTTCATCTGCGCTGAAATTTAAGGGACAGATCTGTGTCTGGTGTGGATGGAGGTTCCTGCTTGACACAAAACAGAATTTCACATCAGCTCTGCTATCAGATCACATGGTGGGGCAAATTCCTGCACCAGGAAGCCACATCCTCACCATCCATCTTCATCCTCCATCCATCATCAACGGGGCCCACCTGATGGGTTTCCTTACAGGGAGGTTTCTGCCATCCCCTCTGCACAGTGACCCCCTTCCACAGGAGGAAGGTGAATATCCCCAGTTAGGAGATGCTCAGGCTGATGAGGAAAGCATAGCTCAAGCTTCATAAACACCAAGTTGTCCAGTTTATGTATTCATCACTGCCATCTTTTGAACCCAGATTCATGAATTTTTATCCACTTTTCCTTGGCTGTGTGGATGTGTGAGTCTCAGAGGCCAAGTGGTGTCTTTTGGTGTCTTTTGGAGACCAGAGAACAGTCTCAAGACTTTCCTAACTGGCAGGCGTCCCCTCACAGCCAAAGGAGACAACTGTCCATGCAGCAGCACAGCTATTTTGGATCCCATTTCACTCTCCTTTTGGTGTAGGCAGCCAAAAAGCCTAATCTGGCCTGAGGATGCCATCAGAACGCTGTGTTTTGAAATGCTGGGCACTGATGCATGGAAGGATTGTGTCTTAAGTTTTAGGCTTAGTGGAGTCAAATTTTCATATACCTCCAATGGCTGGGGAGACATGAGGTTGTCTGTGTGCTACTAATTGCTGCAAACCTGGTATTTTGGAAGATTTTGTGAAGCAGAATCGTTATGCCTGTGTTAGGTTGGTGTTACCCATTGGGAAAATGAGGTTCTGTGGTGTCTGTGGTATCTTTTACAGATGTAAGAACCAGAGGGATAACTGTTTTTGTTTCATCTGTCCTGCTATTTAATGCAGTTCAGAGGATTAATCTGTGTTTGGATTGGAGAATCTCACTTGGAAAAATGTCCAGTCTGGAGACTGAGATCTCCAGTGGTGGAGACACCACTGGGGCACTTGGTCATTTGTTCTGGTCATTAATTACTTCCCAGTCTGAGAAGCCTGGCTTAGTGGAAGGTGTCTCTGTCCATGGCAGGGCTTTGGAATGGGATAGTCTTGAAGGTCCCTTCCAACCAAACCATCCTGTGATTCATTAATTTCCTCTTTGTCTCAACAGACCTTTCCCACCCCAGATCTTGAACCTGGTGCCTTTGAGGGCCTTGAGCTATTCAGGAGGAAATTTAGAGAGGCTAAAGCAGCTCAGTGAGTCTAAATTCAGTTTTAAGATACTGGATCCCACTATTCATCTTCCAGCCAGGGCCCTGATGGTCCCACTTCTTGTCATCTCCAACAGCACCTAGCCAAGGAGCTTCAATGATGAGTGAAGTAAAAGCCATTTATTCCAAATGTATTAAGGAGTTCTAGACAGTCTGTGGAAGTACTTCAGCTGTGNCTCCCAGGCACGCTTGAAAAATTGCCTAGATGTACCTTAATTCTGCTGTGTCTTTACATCCCAATAAACACACGGTACCAGCTCCGTTGCATTTCCAAAGAAATTCCCAGGGCTTCCTTTGTGTGTGTGTGTGTTTTGAAAGAGAACTGGCTGCCTAACAGGACTTACACAGCAACTTCAGGCAGTTAACTTTTATGGGATTTCCGAATTTTTCCTGGCGGGTAAGGAGAAAGGGCACTCAGGCTTGGGAAGGGAGAGGAAGAATTACGTGAGGGCTGAATTTTTTGTGGGGGGTGGCGCAGATGGTTGGGTTCAAGTGCTTCACTACGAGTTTGCTCTTTCCTCCAAATAAAAATCTATACAAATTCCAGGGTACCATTTATAAAAGTACTTTATGTTTTGTAGCACTGCTCATCCATTTTTTTTTTTATTTAATATATATGTGTGTGTGTGTGTGTGTGTATTATTTTATGGTGTGTGATAAAGATTTGAAAATGATTGAGATGATTGAGTCCTTGGAAAAGATTTCTGTAGAAGGGGAGCAGAGTACTCATTTCTCAGTGTCTGCTTGGTGGCTTTCTTCAG
>WAAG01041308.1:27904-40674 GCA_013390105.1 Tichodroma muraria
CCCCTCACAGCCAAAGGAGACAACTGTCCATGCAGCAGCACAGCTATTTTGGATCCCATTTCACTCTCCTTTTGGTGTAGGCAGCCAAAAAGCCTAATCTGGCCTGAGGATGCCATCAGAACGCTGTGTTTTGAAATGCTGGGCACTGATGCATGGAAGGATTGTGTCTTAAGTTTTAGGCTTAGTGGAGTCAAATTTTCATATACCTCCAATGGCTGGGGAGACATGAGGTTGTCTGTGTGCTACTAATTGCTGCAAACCTGGTATTTTGGAAGATTTTGTGAAGCAGAATCGTTATGCCTGTGTTAGGTTGGTGTTACCCATTGGGAAAATGAGGTTCTGTGGTGTCTGTGGTATCTTTTACAGATGTAAGAACCAGAGGGATAACTGTTTTTGTTTCATCTGTCCTGCTATTTAATGCAGTTCAGAGGATTAATCTGTGTTTGGATTGGAGAATCTCACTTGGAAAAATGTCCAGTCTGGAGACTGAGATCTCCAGTGGTGGAGACACCACTGGGGCACTTGGTCATTTGTTCTGGTCATTAATTACTTCCCAGTCTGAGAAGCCTGGCTTAGTGGAAGGTGTCTCTGTCCATGGCAGGGCTTTGGAATGGGATAGTCTTGAAGGTCCCTTCCAACCAAACCATCCTGTGATTCATTAATTTCCTCTTTGTCTCAACAGACCTTTCCCACCCCAGATCTTGAACCTGGTGCCTTTGAGGGCCTTGAGCTATTCAGGAGGAAATTTAGAGAGGCTAAAGCAGCTCAGTGAGTCTAAATTCAGTTTTAAGATACTGGATCCCACTATTCATCTTCCAGCCAGGGCCCTGATGGTCCCACTTCTTGTCATCTCCAACAGCACCTAGCCAAGGAGCTTCAATGATGAGTGAAGTAAAAGCCATTTATTCCAAATGTATTAAGGAGTTCTAGACAGTCTGTGGAAGTACTTCAGCTGTGATAACAAACTGTTTCACAGCCTTCTTCTTCCTCTGCTGATGCTAGTGGTGGGGGCTGCACACTCCACAGTGTGGACCTGGCACGACTTCAAAATTGATCTTTCAGCTGAAAACAGCTACGGGATGTGACAAACCTTGACACCTCCAGAAGAGGGGTAGCTGGGTGGTCAAGGGTCTGGTCAAACATGTTATCTCAGTGTGCTGAGGGGTCTGTGGGATGGCTGCCTCCAGCTGGAGAGCAGTGACCCGGCACAGCCCTTTACAGTGTTTGACTGTTTATTGGAGTGCCTCATCTTCTTCAGATTATTAATTCTTCCCTCACAGCCCACCGTTAGGTAGAAATTGCTTTCTTTTTTTGCAGATGGGGAATTCCCACCAGGGAAGTTGCAGGCTGTATGCACACTATCTAATTTAGGCACTAACTTAAGCCCCTGGAAGAGTTTTTGGGTAGAAGCAGAGGCTTTCAGAGAACCTGAGGGAGGGAGTGCTTCCCCCAGCTGCCAAGCAGCATCATATGCTCCTGTCTTATGCATCCAATGGAAAGGACAAATCTTCCCCAGAAGTTGCTGATTTTTTCTAGACCACACCAGACAGGACTGGCACAGCCTAGTCTGAAATATGTGCCATTTATTTTGAGCCTAAGAGCTATGGATCAGCCTTCCTTTGGATTTATTTTCTACCAGTTTCAGGAGTGTCTTCTGCGACTGGGACCAGGTATTTTTTCAGCAGGGTTGCCTTCTCTGAAATGCCTGAATCACAGGGTGGGATTGCTGATAATACAGAATATAAATAAAATGCAACACGGTCAATGACACTAAATAGTGATTTGTCAAGAACAGACAATTTCAAAACAGTGAGACAATTGTTTAAGGAAAATTTGGGTATAATATTGCTAGATAATACACAACTTATCTGTAACCACTGTCAATAAGCCAGCACTGTAATTAACACTTGGACTCGATGATTTTGAAGGGGTTTTCCAACATTTCCAACTCTGTGAAAAGAAGATTGTCCTGCGTGGAGGCTTTCAGGAGTTTGCCTTCATTCTACCCATTGAAGAGGGAGTGGTTACGGGTCACACCAGTCTGGGGAGGCTACACCAAAGCAGAGGATCAGAGCTGAAAGTCTTGGTGAATTTGGAGCAGGGAGCCATGAAGGGAGAGGTGACAGGAGTGGTCAGACATCTCCAAAACTGTTGTGAGGGGACTGAATCTGCCCTTCGTGTCCAAGGGGTTAGGGCAAGAAGGAAAGGGCGTTGGCTGAAGTCCTGAGGTTCAGTTTAGAGGTTAAGAAACATTTCCCATGAGGATAGACAGAGCAGATTGCCTGGAGGCATTGAAGGCTTTTAACTGCGTGTTAGAGAAACATCAGCCTGAAAAATACAGGTGACGTTGCCCTGGGGCAGATGAATGCATGAGTGGCTTCTTGATGTCCTTTTCAGCCTTGTTTTTCTGTAGTTCCATCCTATATTGCAAGATTATGGGGGTTTTGGATGTGCCTGCACAGAAACCTGCTTCATCCATCCCTTACGTTCACCAGTATTACTAAGGGAAAGTATACAGAACTCTTCAAATTCAGCCTTTTGTGCTTAAATGCTGCAAAATTTCGTGGCTGAGATGTCAGGAGTTGCCTGTCAGTGCTTGGGAGCAGGGGATGGAGGGTGTTGCATGGCCTATGCCTCTGCCTGGGCATAGTAGTTGGAGTTTGCAAGGCTTTATTTTCTTTCTAGTCCACTTCTTGGATAACCATAAAACTCCTGACCCAGTCAGGTGAAACCTGGCTCTATTTTAAACAAGAAATTGTGGCACAAAAAGAAAGACATTTTTTGGGTGTATTCAATTGTAAGCTTGATTTAAATTTTCCTTTGATGAAAAGGAATACTCTGATACGAATCCATTTCAATAGCAGTCCTGGGCAGGAAAAAAACCATCAATACTAAAGGCAAAATGGTAGCAATTCCCTTTCCCTTTCCTGCAAGCCCTGATCCTACACCTGGGGATGCTGATGTGGGGAACCAACCCAAGGTGAGAGGTGTGCATCAGATCAGCTCTGGTTAAAAGAAGACCACCACAGGGTGGCTACCTCTGGGACATTTTTATTAGCATGAAAATAACCCTACAGGTGTCTTAGTGGGAGGGAAGTGTGTGAAACCCCTGCTGTACCCCACGTTTGAGGTGCCCAGAGGCCTCCCAGACCACACACCAAGTACAAGGAGCCACCAGCAATTCTGTGCTGAACAACTGCAGGAAGTGTGGCCACGGTGGCACATGGTTGGGAAGGAGAATCAGTCTCTGGGAATTTTGGGGCACGTTTGGAAGATATCAGGTGTTTGGTGGCCATCTTCTCCTTGCACCCAACTATTCACTGTGCCCCACACAACAACGTTCCTGTGGAAACAGTGGGACCAGGGCAGTGACAATCCCCCTTTGCTGGCCACTGGTGAGGCTGTACCTTGAACCCCATGTTTGGTTTTTGGCCCCAAAATGGTGTTGGTGTGTGTCCAGAGATGGGAACAGAGCTGGGGAAGGGTCTGGAGCACCAGGGGCAGCTGAGTGAGCTGGGAAAAGGGGCTCAGCCTGGAGTAAAGGAGGCTCAGGGGGGACCTTCTGTCTCTGCACAACTCCTGACAGGAGGGGACAGCCAGAGGAGGGGTCAGGCTCTGCTCCCAGGGAACAGGGACAAGACAATGGGAAACCATCTCAGGTTCTGCCAGGGGATGTTTAGATTGGGCATTAGGGGAGATTTCTTTAGTGAAAGGGTGGTCAGGCATTGGAACAGGGTGTCCAGGGCAGTGGTGGAGTCACCATTCCTGGAGGGATTTAAAAGCTGTGTGGATGCGACACCTGGGGACGTGGATTAATGGTGTACATGGCAGTGCTGGGTTAATGGTGGGACTCAGTGATCTCAGAGGGCTTTTCCAGCCTCAGTGATTCTATGAACTGTTTGCAGGCCAGTGATGTGAACTGGGTCAGGGACCCAATCTGGGAATAAACGTTGCAGGAACTTTCAGGATTTTGAACCCAGATCCATAAAAAAGCCCCAGACGAACGGGGCAACGTAGAAGGAAAGTCACAGGACTTCTTAAATTTGTATTGCCAGACAAATGTGACCCTGTGTTTAAGGTTCATGGACGGATTGGCTTGACTGGTGAGTGTAGAGCCTGCCTGTGCAGTGGTATCTGCCACCAGACACCACCCTCTGTGTGTCATGGTAGAAAATGTCCCTGGAAATGGACATTTCCTTCCCTCTGACCACCTGGAGGATGTGCAGCCACAAACACCGGCCGAGGTTGGGAGCAGCCTCAAAGTGCCTCAGTCATTGAAGTGAATGTGAATGATGCCGTTGACTTCAAAAAAAGCAGGATCAGACCCAAAGCCATTGGCTTTAAAAGCAGTCGGGATAAGAAAAAAAATGCAAACATACTTCAGGGAGGGGGCGGTGTCAAGAGGGCATTTTGAGTTAATTTCAGATTTGTTTTTGAGACCACAGCTGGGTGAGAACACTCCTTTGTGGTGAAACTGTACTTAAATTAACCTGCGATCGTAGCAGCAGATGTAAAGGGGAAGCAAATGTATTAAACATCACTGTCTTGGACATTAGTTCTGAAACCGCCACTGATCACACTCCACTTCAAAGAGACCCTCTACCAGGGGCTTGGCTGGGAAGATAAAGCCCTGGCTATTTACCTTCTGACCTCGGTTCAAGCCTAAATTGAGAATCTAAATGAAAGTAGTTTGGTGGTCTCAGCTCAATCCCTGGTAGACAGTTGTCCGTATCACAAAAGCGCCATCCCCAGTTTAACACAATTTGGCACGGCCGGTCCCCTCTGCTCAGGAGACCCTGGGCTAAATTAACACAGAGACTAAATTACATCTCATGTGCCATCGTGGAGATGGCAGTCTTCGGAATGGTGCCTTAGAATAGCAGCCTGTGTGGACGCTCTCCAAACTGGCTTCTGGATAAAGAAATCTGCTTTCAGAGCTGCCACTTTCAAGCCTATTGCTTAAGCCAAAAAAAACCCGAAAATAAAAGCAAATCACAACACAGGCTTTTTAGGAACTCCTACTTAGAACAAGGATGATGATCTTGGAGAGATAAAAACACACTTTCTGAGTTTTTATTGAAATAACTGAAATTTGACAGATTATTTTCTCTTATTAAAACACCTCATGAGCCACAATCATAAATTGCCTCACTTAAATGTATTTCAAAATTCTTATTATTTCTTACTAGAATAGCCAAAAGAAGAGATGCTGCCATGCAAATGTGCAAGAAGGCATTTGCTAAGCATACATATTCATCATTTACTCATATCTATCTAATCAATCAAATAGATTTAGTGCCTGATACCATAAACAGCTACACTCATGTTTAAATAGGAGCAATCAAAATATTTACATTAAAAATACCTGTAAATATTGGTAGGACATGATTACCCAGTGTATGTTAATATAAGATGGATATTGTGATATAGACAGCATGACATAAATATCAGATTTAGAGCCTGCATGTGCTGTGTGCTGTGAAAGGTGCAGAAGCTCTAAGTAGAAAAAGCCCCACAAATCAATAACGAGGTCATTACCACGACGCCTGAATACAATGCAGGAAGACAATGTCATATCCTCAGTTCTACTCTAATTGTGGGATGCCTTCCGAGCGAGCTGAGGGGACAGATGGTGGAGCAGTTCCCATGCTCTGACTCCTGCCCACTTTCTGGCTCTTCCTCACTCTTTATGTCTGACTTTGCTCGCATTGCTTAGGCTGGATCTCAGCGTTTTTCAGTGCTTCGGGGCAGTAAAAATTAATAATTATAATTGTTGCTATTAGAGAGTTGGGCTGGGTGTTGGAAGTAATCTGAAAACATCATTATAAGGCTCGTTATGCCTTTCAGCCTCCAGAAGTCTTATAAATGTTTCTTTTTTTATGGTGCCACTGGAAAGCCAGAGGTATCACTGCACACACATGTGCCTGGGGAAACTGAGGCACAAGCCTGTACTTGTAGTTACAAGCAAATTACTCCACACGCAGAGGCTGTGGCTCAGCCTTCTGCACTAGCAATTAGAAAATCCTTCTTTTCCTCTTCTCAGAAATACCATGGAAATAATAGGGGAAGAAAATTCTTCAGTGGTACAAGTAGTGAGGCAGCTGCTGTACTTAATCTGACAAGGTCAGGATGGGGATGGAATAGGGATAAAGGGCTGAAAATGAAGAGATGATACAAATTCATAAGGAAGAAATAGAAAAAATACGGTTTGTTTTTGGTTTTTTGGGGTTTTTTTTTTTTGTTTGTTTGTTTGGTTTTTTTTTAATTTTTAGATCAGGCCCAACACACAATATCCACCTCGTCTGCTCAGGTGTCCCAAACCCTTACACCTGGAAGCAGTCTTTTGCACCAGGAACATTCAGAAACTTTTAGCCTCTCAAAGGCATAATTACTCTCAGGACTGGGATCCCAGCTTGTGACAGAAGCACTTCTCATGCCGCTGGGAGAAAGGCCTTGCTCCAAATCCCACTGAAGGTGACAGGAGGGCTCTCATGCCAAGGCTTTGGAGCAACCCCTGCCTTGGTAAGGAAACATGATACATTATACACCTAATTTTCAAAACTGAGTGACTTAAGGGTATCTCTGGGCCAGGCTGCCTGATGGCAGAGTTGGACGCTCAGGAAGGACCAAAATGCCCACAAAATGTAATTTCTGCACATGGAGTTAACTTTGCGTGGAGGAACCTTTTTGTGTGGCTTATTTTACTAAGAAATGGTTCCAGTGCACCCCTCACTGTTCCCCATATGCTGTTCTAGACTGGTGTGTCATAAAAATCCCCCCCTCATGCTTGCAGGAACAGTGACCCCACACAAACATATGCTCCCCAGACAGCCCCAGACTTTGCAGCATAATAAATGTGTTTGGGGAGAAGCTGTGCCCGGGCTGCTGGGGAGGATGCTCAGCCCCGGGCAGGATTGGGTCTTTTTGTACACATGGTGCTTTCACTGACATCAGTGAGGGTTCGGAGCTTGAATCCAAAGACATACATGGGGCTGGCAGGAGGCCGGGGCAGGGGTCTAATCTCCCCTGACTGTGCATGTGAAACCGCTATTAATCTTAATGGGAGTGCCACACACTCATCAAGGGAAGAATAGATGAAAGGGAGAATCACAATAGATCATTAGATTAAGCAAATAAATATAAATGAATATTCGTTTGGCCTTTAAAAATATTTTCCTTGACGGGTACTGCAAATATTGGGAACGTTCCTGCAAATATAAAGCCCCTTTGGATCATCACCTTCCTCCTGTGAGTAAGTGAAGAGTAAGAGAGGGAAATAATACTTGTGCTCGTGCCTCTCTTGGGGTGTTGAGGACGACCCAGCTCTAAAGCACTGAGGGTTTTTAACATACCGCAGAAAGAGGTTTTAATTTCTTCCGATATCTTATTTTAAAAAAATACTATATTCCTCTTTACGGTTTGCATAATTTTCCTTACAGAAAATGGACGACAGGATCCTTCCCCCGGTTTGTGCCACCGGGGCTGAGCCCCGCAGAAGGAGCTGTGCTGAAGGAGAAGGAGGAGGAGGATGAGGCATGAGGAGGTCTGTGTGCATGGCGGCCGAGAATCTCCTCCAAGGGGTTTTCATCCCTCCTCCTCTTCACAAAACTAGCCAAAAGAAGCCGGGGGGGATCCTCTGAGTGACCCCCATCATGGGGCAAACTGAGAATTTCCTCTCAGTTATCATGGGTCCTCTGGAATACGAAATGGGAGGAGGGACTTTTGCCTTTGCTTCGGCCTCTCTGAAATGACGTTAAGCACATAAATCAATACAAGAGGGGTTTTCAGCACCAAAGCGTGGCCTGATCCTGTCTCTGGCTCTCTGGGATGGAGGCAGAAAGGAGCTGACTACAGGCCTGGAGGGAATTGGGAATATTGTCCTGCGGGGACGTTGAATCTATTTGCTTCTAAATCCAGCAAAGAAGAGCAGGTCTCATTTCCAACGCTGATAACCAGAAAGCAGCACGCGGCCTTTATAAAATTTCCGTGTCCTTAAAACTCAGTGGAAGGGCAGAAGTCCATTCCTAGCCTTTCACGGTGCCCTGATATTAAGAAGTTAGCCACCATGGACTGGCTCATACGGCCATTTTTTTAAAGCAAAAATCAATGAAGAACCCTGCCTAAAATCAATGGGATAATTTGCCACATTAACGTTGCTTTCGAGCTAACTCACAGCAGTCTAAGAGGGCTTATTTCATTCAGAGACAGCAACATTTTGGCCCAAGCAATGTTTATAAGTCCTTCCCTTCCTTCTCATGTTATGGCACAGAACAAATATGGTCTTTACTGGCTCAGAGGAAAGAAAACTCGTGCAAAAATTTTAATGAATGGAAATGCTTTCCTGTGAGCAATGCTTTCCCCTTTGGATCCTCTATGATGAAGTACAACAACTCTCCGCTGTGAATCATTTTCGCCTGGTCTGTCGTCTCTTCCAAATTATTTACTACATGCAAAGTCAGCCAGAATTCAGAAGAAATTGGGCTCGATGTGACGTAAGGAGAGATGTGTGGGAACAAAAGGGCATTCCTTTATCCTTGCCTGCAACCCGAGCTCGGCGGCTTTGAAAGCTTCTCAAGTCTTCCACCAAACTCCTACCCCCTCTTTCCTTTTTCTTTCTTTCTTTTTTTTTTTTTTTCCCTTCCCCTCTCTTCTTCCTTCTTCTGAAAAGTAATTAATATAATCTCATCAGCGGCCCTTACGCAACTGCTCACCTCAGCGTCTCTCTTAGGGTGCCAGGGGCTGTCCGGGGAAGTCAGCAGAGCCTCCCCGAAACACCGCGGCTCCCCCTGCCCCAGCCCCAGCCCGGGAGGATGTTTTTGAAGGCGGATCAAGTTGTAAATGGCAGGGATTTCTTCCAACGGCCCTTGTCGGGCTGGCAGACCCTGGATTTACGCCCGTCCTCACCGTCCTGCGTGGGGCTGGATCCTGGCAGCTGCCCTGAATAGGGCTTTTGCAGGAGACGGGATTACTCACACGAGTAACAGCTTGTGGGGATTTGGCCTCCCCTTCCTGCTCAGAAGGCAGGATTGGTTTTTTTTTATTTTTTTTATTTTTTTTTTCTAAGGTTAATTAAAGCGCTGCTATAAGCACCGGCTATCTGGATGTGGCCTCTGGCATTTTCCACATTGCACGGGTAAAATAATATGTCCCAGTTAATTTGAGGGGAGGGTTTGTGGCTGGTTTTCAGTGTCCCTAATGAGGCTAAGCAGGTGGGGGGGGAGGGGAAAGAGAGGTTGTGGAAGAAGAAATTCAGGTTTCCTGTATTTCCTGTATTCCTTCGGCCTAGATGATGTGGGGAATTCCCTCACCTTTTGGTACAGCGTTAAAGGACGTGATAGGGAGCTGGTGTAATCCTTGTCAATAAATGCAATAGTCAGCGAGCAAAATTGCCACAGTGCGCACAGTAATTCAGCCTTCACTCACCATATGGAACAGCTGGGAAGAGTTTCAAAACTTTTCCTCCTTCCCTCCTTTCTCTGTATTATGATTTTTCTTTTTTTCATGCGCACAGAAAACAAAAGAAATAAAACAACCTGACAACTTCGTGCGTTGTCTTGTGACTACAAAAAAAAAAAAAAAANATTGTGAAAAAAAAAAAAAAAAAAAAAAAAAAAAGCCTGTGAAGTATCACTGCTATGTTTTAGTCTAATGCTACTTCTATCTTTTATCCTTTTTAATTAGAAGGCAAATTCTCAGACCGCCAGGCCTAATCCCTACACAGTGGAACAAAGCCCAGCAAAGTCTTTGAACACTGCCCAGCCAGGCAGCACAAACCCTAGTAACTGTTGGCAGTAGGGCTGGGACTCTGACCCTCATCTTAGCCATTCTCTTCCAGCCCCTGATGCTCCCTGCCCTTCGAAACCTTGTCTGTTGTTCTTCTGTTTGGACTGAAAAGACAAAAGGGGAAACAATGTGGGAAACCTAGAGGATTGGCTAGGTGGGATGCGGGGGAGCTGGTGACGGATAGGAGAAAGTAAATGGAGTTTCACGGGAATGGACACAGTGGGGAGAATTGGATCACCAGATTATGTCTTTAGGTTCAAGAAATTTCTTCATCCCTCACTAAATCTTTTCATGGACAATGCCACTTTTAAACAATTGTTGCATTTCCAATTACTACAGGAGTGTTCAAACAAATGGCAAAACCCTTAATGAAAAGTTTGCTCATATTTTAAACTTTGGAGATCAAAATCCATAAAACAAATAGCTTTTACATGAGTTTCGCTCAGGCACTTATGTCTCCAAATTATTTACACTTGTGATATTTCCAGTTGAGAGCATAATTTGTGCCTAGTCAAGCAAAACACACAAATACATATAGATACATGAATTTCCAGAGCTAGCGGGAGCACCGCAGAATAAACATTTTGACTGAGATAGTCTCATGTCAAGCAAGCCAATATTAAAAAGCTCTGCCTGCTTTCTATTATTTTGGCTAACTGCAAATCATTAAGAGAGAAAACAACAGATGTGGCTATGAGCACTCAAATATCTTCCAAACTGTGACTGTGCACAACATAAAAGCCAGAGTTACTGTGGTGTGCAGGGATGCTGTGAGCAGCAATGGGATTATTTCAATATATGGGGATGATATGGACCTGCCATACCTAGGGAGGGAGAGGGAAAATAAAAATTGGCCACCAAAAAAACCTCCAAAAAACCCCCCAAAAAAACAAACCTAAAAGAAACACACCCCCCCCCAAAAAAAAAAGGAAAAAAACCCCAACAACAAATAAAAAAGCACAAGCCCTCCGAAACCTGGCATTTCAGATAATTTTACTTTCCCTTTAAAAATTTGAGGCAGGGCTTGGCAGTCCTCCAGTTGATGTAAAATGGGAGATATCTTTCTAGTTTACTCCGTGGAGAATCTGACCCTTTTCCCCCCACATTTTTTTTTTTGGAGGGGGGTGGACTTTTGGAGTAGCAGTTACAAAGGACAGTTTCTGATTTCGGAGAGCCTAAGTCTGTTTAGGGAAAAGGGGCATAAGCTCCTCAGATATTTAGGCACTTTTAAAGACATTTACCCTAAATCCTTACACTCGTAGGCACTCACTTTTGAAGGCTAAAGTGGCGGTGTGTTTTTAAAGCAATTTAGTTAAACCAGTGCAAAACTCTTTGTTGGACATCATAAATCAATTTAAACCTGGCTTATACCGATTTAGCTTAGTTTAGCTACTAAGTGTCTTAAGCTAAATTGATAAGCCATTTTTAAACCCATTTAAGAATGTCTACACAGGGCTTTGTGCCAGTGAACTTAAATCAATTGAAAACCAATTTTAGCCAGTGCCATTTTGAGTGTAGACGAGATTAGGCATCTTGAATGGGAATGTGTGCTGATCCCATGTTTTCCTTATAACACCTCTGATTCCCAGCCCACGGGGCTGGGGCCATGAGTGGCGCGACCAATTTTGTGCTATGACTGTTGTGTGTGGTTTTGGCCACGCTGTAATGGTGGCATTGATCTGCTTGGTGGCCACAATTAAAGGTTTTGGCTTTCTGCTTGGCAAAATGTTCGTTGCAGCCTCTCCCTTGTTGGGTTTCGGTTCTGCAGGAGGACGCAGAGGGGTCAGTACTGCGTTTTAAGGCCATCCCAAGGGACTCCTGGCAAGGGTTTGCTGCTTTCCTGGGTTCTGTGGTGCTCCCCATGGGCAGAATTGCCTGCACAAGGGGGATGGTGGGCAGACAGGAGCAGGTGTTTCCTTTGGAGTGGTAACAGTGAGGATTTTGCTTCACAAACCCCACCTTGGTGTAGAGGATCAAGAGTAGAAGACACCCCTGTGTAAGGGTCGGCTCAGAAACAAGAGGGTGTTGGGGTCAGCTTGCCTGGCTGCTGCAGGCCTCTCCTGGTTTGGAGTGTTCAAAAGGAGGAGAAGAAGGGTCTTTCTATTCTCTTGTGAGCAGAACTGCTTGGGGGTGTTGTCCCTAAGATGGTACCAAAACCCCACTGATGTGGAGCACGAGAGCTGTTTTAGAATCACAAGAGCTTGGTCATAGAATCACAGCATCACAGAATGGTTTGGGTTGGAAGGGACTTTAAAATACCACCCAGTTCCAGCCCCTTGCCATGGACAGGGACACCTTCCACTACCCCAGGCTGCTTCAAGCCTTGTCCAGCCTGGCCTGGAACACTTCCAGGGATGGGGACACAGCTTCTCTGGGCACCCTGTGCTGGTGCAACCATGTCCTGCTGACATCTCACATGTGTGAGGTGCTCAGATGACTGCAGACACCCATGGGAAAGGTGTGGCAGGACTCTGACACCACTCTCTCCATCTTTGTGCCCTGTATGGATCAGACAGGGTGCACCACATGCAGGGCATGAGCCAGATTCAGGAAGAAATGAACCCAGATTTTAAGCTGGTGTGTGAGCTGAAGTGAAGTGCCATGACTCTAGTACTCAGATTTGAGCTTGCTCCTAAATACCTCCCTGAGCAAAATCCAGCTGGACTTCTACTCTTAAAAATGAGCACTGCATGTTCAGGCAGGGGAGGTGTCAATAAAAACCACGGTTGTTATCAGACATGTGCCTGAAGCCCCCTGGTTCAGCTCCAGAACCAGGGTAGGGGGTGGAAATTCAGTACAACAGAGGATGCTGAGGGTGAGGTGGCCTTGGGCAGTGTGACTGTGGCCATGAGGACATTGGGTGAGAGGTTATGCAGCATGAGCACATGAGATGTATGCCCATCCCATACATCTCTGACTCCATGTTGCTTCCAGGTGCTGAGAAAGGATTTTTAAATAAGCAAAACCTTTAAATAAAATCTAAATAT
>WAAG01041308.1:40710-65710 GCA_013390105.1 Tichodroma muraria
TATTTCTAACGAACAACCAATTTAAGAAAAATTCTGCAAATTCTGACCAAATTCCAATCAGATTTAAACTCATGAAAAGAATTACTGCTTGTCCTACACTGGCCTGTTTTGTTCACTGTAGGTGGTGCTTTCCTGTTGTAAGCAGGGTCTGTCACGTTGTCATCATGTGTTCAGTTTCTGTGTAGGTATAAACAAGCTGTTTGCCCAAATGAAGGTGAATAGAGACATTTCCAGTGTCTTCCACTAAAAAAAAAAAAAACAACAAAAACCCAACAACCTACAAATTGATGTGATATCCTACAATGTTTAACTTTTTTGTCTTTCTATCAGAGGCAATTATATTCCTTCCCTCCTCTTAGCCTTGGCACGACACTACAGCTGTGCCACTGTCCGTGCACACATGGTGGAGAGGAGCTGCAAGTCTCCCTTGTAATCTAACCACACACAAATTTCCAAGTGTTTTTCCGTGCCATTAATCTTAATACTGAGTGTCCTAATCTGTTTATAGCGCACAATACACACTACCCCCTGATAAAAATCTTTTATACATGTCTGGGCAAACAGCATGAATAAATAATGGCCAATTTCCATACTGCCACGAGAAAAGCTACTATAAATTTAATTTTATTTCCAGCCTCGTTGCATCCCTCATCGGGTGGAGTCTCCTCGCCCCGGAGTGAAAGGGATCAAAGATAACATTCTTCTCTGTCTGGGTGTACTTCGTGGACCTGCCTCCCAACCAAGGGATGAAAGGAACTTGCTAAACTGTTGCCATTTTGCAACATCTGCTATAATTCCCCTAAATCCAGATTTGTCTGACACAGAGAGCTCCTGTTCTTACATCATTGCCATGTGACAGTATAACACCAGTCACATCAAGCTTGAGGATTCCAGCTCCAGGCGATGATAATATGAAGAAAACCTTTTTTGCCTAGGGCAAAACACTTGTAGCAAAGTATTATTCATCTGGCCAATTTAAATCTTCTCTCAAAAAGGTACCCAGAAACATATGCAGCGTGCCTTTGTAAAAGGCTTGAGCTGCTCATAGGCAAATGACCTGAACCAAGAGTACAAAACCCAATGTCCTAATTAATTACTGCTAAGCAGCTCTGATACACAGAAAAGAAATGCTGGTACTAATCCTTAACCCTGTCCTACATTCTTAAAATAGCCAAAATATTGCTGACAGCTAGGAAAACAAAATTGCCTCTGATTTAAAGGTTTGGGACCCCGGCTTAAAAAGAAGATCAGAATAAAATATTTGAAAAGAGTGATTTTGGAAAAGTCCTGTTGCAGCACATAACCTGGCTCCGTGGTGGCGTGGTCCCCTGTTTTGGGATGGAACCAGTGCCAGGAAAGCAAAGCCCAGCTAAAACCTCTCTGTGTCTGTGTCTCCCCACTTTGCTCTGCCCTGTGAGCTCCAGCTCCACACGGTTCTGTTGTTTCTCCCAAAGAGCACACTTTGCCTGAACCTCACCCTCAACTTCTAACGGGGCATTAAAACAACATTAAAACAACATTAAAGTACATGAAAACGATGCCATTAGCACCCCACTTGCTGAAGCAGACCCTTGGAGCACTTTTTGGGACTTAATCCTTCAGTTTGAAGGCAATGATATTGAAAACGAGATTCAGCATCCACTAATGACAGACACGTTTTCTTACCTGGTGTTTGGGTACCCCAGCTTGCTCTAACAAGGGGAAAATCCACATTTTGGTAGATATGGTAATTACGTGTCTCCTGATGGAGCTGTTCAGTGTAGGGCAGAAAAGTGGACTTTTTCTGCCTTGGGGGACAGGCAGGAAGGAATCCATTTTAGGAAATAAACAGAACATCAGCTGAAGGGTTGTTGGCACTCAGGCATGGAAGCCCATGAATAAAGGTTGCACTGTTCATGGCATCAAGATATAAATTTCTCATGAGGAGAAAGGAAAATCTCTTTCTTAGGTGCATCCCCACTCCCTGTAGGTCTAATCCTGCAAACTGGGCTGTGATCCCATGGGTCATACGTGAAGTGACTTGGTTACTTCACATGAATCCCCCGGCGAGCAGGAGTTGGGCTCTGAATTTTTTCTCTGACAACCACGCCAGGCCAGGAGACTCCAGTGGATTTGCTGATTGGGGGGAAGCTCAAGCCATTTCCTCCTGCCCATGCCCTCTCCCTGCAGGCTGTGACTGTCACCAAAGCCCTGGCTAAATCTTCGTGTTCCTTGTCAGTAAGGTGGTGCCAGCGGTGCTTTGTCACTTTGCTATTATGAACTTTATGTCTGAGTGGTATCCTCAGCTTAGTGATGGTATTGAGTGAGTAAGTGCTCATTCAGAGACCTGCAGCAACTCCAGTTTGGGGGTAATTCCCTGCCTGGTTTGGTTTTTCATGCCGTGTAGAGCACTGACCTCTGTTTCTGTGGGTGCATTTTAGAAGCAAGTGCCTGTGGATGCTGTGAAATCCAGGGTTCCCTGGAGAAGAGAATGTTCCAGGGAGGCTTTAGAGCCCTTTCCAGTGCCTAAAGGGGCTCCAAGAGAGATGGAGAGGGACTTTGGATAAGGCCAAGGAGCGACAGGCTTTAACTGCAGGGCAGGGTTAGATGGGATGTTGGGAAGGAATTTCCCATGAGGATGCTGAGGCACTGGAAATATTGCGCAGAGAAGCTACTCCATCCCTGGAAGTGTCCAAGGCCAGGTTGAATGGGACTTGGGGCAACCTGGGATAGTGGAGGGTGTCCCTGCCCATGGCAGGGGGATTGGAACTGGATGGTCCTTAACTTCTATTTTATCCCTTCCAACCCAAACCATTCTGGGATTCTGTGAAACCTCTCCACACAGGCATTAAATACGTATCTGGCTTTGATCATCTGGGTGTGTAGGATTGACAGGACTATGTAGATATCTTCCCATGGCTCTACAGGTCACTGAGACTTACATTGACTCAGACTGGAGCCTGCATTCAACAGCCCATTAAAGAGGATATTTTTATTTTCAGAGCGGTTGCATATTATCAAGGAAAGTGCCTGTTTCTATAACCTGGATAATGACATAACATCAGGATTTCTCTGCTCATTATTAGTACAATTTTAAAATTATTTCCAAGAAAATTAAAGTGATGTCTGCAGTCATGCTCATTTCCCAGACAAACATTCTTGTTAAATCCACATCCCCCATTTTAACTTCTCTTTTTCTTTTTTTTTTCTTTTCTTAGAGCACTCTTGCGATCTTCCTAAATTTGGCTGTGCCACCATTCCATTTTGCTAATACCCCTTGAAACTGTTAACACTTTTTCCTGAATACTTTCCTAGTGGATACGAAGCAAAAAGGAAGAAAGGCTACTGTCAAATTGATTAAGTGAAAGCTCATTAGAGAAAGTAACAAGAGGTAAAATCTGCATATGCATTGCAGAAATGTGTCTGATCTTGCTAAGTTGTGAAAAGACAAAATAAGCTCAAACCTCCTTGTGCTGTAAGTAGTTCTGGGGAGATGGGGGCTGGGGATGGGAAGGGCTCCCAAATGTGTGTTACATTAAGGATTCCTCCTTAGAAAGAGGCCGTGGAGCAGCCCCTGCTAACACCACTTCACTGAAGGGTTTGCCAGTGTTTTAACGACCAGCCCTGATTTACAGGGGGCTGTGCCTGTGCAGTGAAAATTCTCAATTCCTTGAGCCCTGACAAACAAGACCCCGACATAAAACCCCTGAACAGCAGTCCAGAAAAACCGCTTGAGCAGTGGTTCCTTAAAAATAAAACACTATATAAAGCAGTAATTACCGTGTGTGTTCTCAGAGCTCAAAATCACCTTTCTATGTGCTTTTTATTTTTCCCCAAGTGTGGTTAGGTAATTTTTTTTGGCTTGGAATAGGGAAGATCTCCCTTTAGTTCTAGCAAGCCAAGTGAGTGAAATATTGATGTCTGAAAATGATCCCTATCAGCTCGTCCTGGGGAGACTTAGAGGTACAGGCATGAGCTGGGCATGTCCTCTGCTGGGAGCGCCTTGGATGGGATCCAAGTTTGTGAGTGTGTTTCTGGGTGTTTCATCACATCCACTCCGGGGCCAGGATGCTGCAGGGTCTGCAGATGAATTCCATCTTTCCCCCATGGTTTGTCCCCCCATAACTGGGGCTGTCTGGTTGCCCATGGGGATGATTCACTCCAGTGCATCATTTCGGGGCATCTTTCTCAGCTTAGCTGAGCTCTTGTCAGAGGTTCAGACTGAGCACTGTGTGATGGCTGCAGATTAAATTGACTTTGATTCCTGAAAATATAGATCAAAATTCTAATGTGGTTTTAAATATGGACTGCACATCTATTACAGGCTTTTATGTGAGAGGCAGAAGGGGCCAGCACCTAACCCTTGCTGCCTGTAGCAAACATGTTACTAATATCTTAAATAACTTTTCTCTTACACACGCAATCTAGAAGACCTAATTTCTTTTACCTTAAAAAATAAATATATATATAAATATATCCCAATTAAAAGAATCCAAAGAAGAGGAATACCAAAGTACCAAGCTAAAGTAATGTGATAACTTTGAACTTAATCCATAAAAGACAGATATTTTACGGTTCAGGCTAAAACTCAAGGCTGACATCTAACCTGACACAAGTATGCTGTTGTGTGTGAGAGCGCTTGTTAAAAAAAAAAATAAAAAATTGCTGGGAATCTGCAGGCATAAGCCTGACAGTGCTAATTTAAATGGGAAAATGTATCTGTTTGGGAGACCACACGTCTGAAAGTTATGAAAGCAAACGCCAATAATAACCATCCAAGGCAGAGCACGTTCCTTGGAATGTGGAAATTACTGTATTACAACAAAGCTGTTGTTTCCACCAGGGTGTTTTGTAGCCTGGCTCATAATATTATGTATTTCGGCAGATCCCGGTAATTACAAATTTAAGTCTTAAATCCTCAGCTTTCCTTTATGTTCTCAAAGTACCCCTATAGGTATCCTCACTCCAAGCTTAAATCAGACCCAAAATACAAGGTGAAATGGGGCTGGTTGAATTCCTGCACTTCATAATGATATTTATTAAGCCAGTTTTGAAGGGAAATGTTGAGCTGAGCGTTGTATTTAAATCCAATGGTACTCCAAAGCGCTCTGGAATTGTTTAATTAAAACCAAGGTGCACATTAATAAGAAAGGATATCATTTTGTCATTTATATATAATTTCTTGATTTTGTTAGGGGAATAAAAAATGAAGAAAGTCCCCCAAAATATAAAGAGAAGGAAGGACCAGTAAGCCTGATAATAGCCCTCCATGGAGAAGAAATAAGTATACAAGAGAAGAAAAGCACAGTGAGGAACATAATGTTAGTAAAACACTCTTAATGCTACACAAGCTGCAGAAAGTGCTACTTTGCATTTGGGCTGCAGCATCGTTAACTGTGGGCAATTGAGTAAAGAGAGCACCTTTTAAACTGATTCCTTGTGCTGGAGACGCAGCCACATCCAGGATCCTACCTCATTAATATGCTATAGTGGTCAAATAGGAGATTAATAACAAAGTCACCTGCTAAACCTACAAGGGACCTGTTGATTAACAATAAGCTCCAAAAATAAGATACCAGCCTGCAAAGCAAAATCGAGTCCAAGGGCAACAAGTGCTTCTGTAATTTATTCCTTCTTTACACAAGGGCATAAAGCTCCCTTTATAACCGTGTTTTCAAGGCCCTGCTGTGAGCTGTAGGTGTGAGCTTTTCAGCTGATTTATTAATTTTAGTTTCAATCAAAGTGTCACCTGCAGACACAAAAATGTCGGCCTCACCGCAGAAAATACAGGGGAAAAAAAAAGGAAAGGGGGGGGTAAACAGAGGCAGAGAAAGACCAAGGGTTTTATTGTGCGAAACTCTGCCAGCAATTTTTAAAAATTTTTTCCCTTTTGGTCACGTGAGCGCCAGACGGCCTATTCTCCACGTAGCCCAAATAATTCCCAGCCACATAATTAAAAACAAAATAAATAAAAAAAAAATTCCGAAATTAAACATTTTTGTCATACTTGGAAAGTCAGCTTCAGACCCGGGCAATGGCGCTAACCCGGCGGCTGCCAAAACAATCAGCCCCTGTTGTCAGTAGGGGGACATTCTCCCCAACCAACTGCCTGAACAACAAGTCCACTGAGCAAAATGTGCAAAAAATTCTCAATTAGTTGTCTTTATTTAGTGAACACTATGGGGTCCTCAACGGCGCTATAGAATTATGGCAGGAAAGCTGAGCTCTTCAGTGGCTTATTAGCATTCTCCGAGGGTTGGAGTGCTGCTGGTAGCAGACTGGTGCCTCCAGGAGCTGGTGGTGGGACCCCGGCACTCCTTGGGTTTTGTCCTTTTGTCCTTCCCAGCCAGCAGGAAGTATGGCCCCATGTCCAGGGTATTCTGGGATATCTTCATCTCAATCTCATTCACCGCTTGCGGGACCGGCAGCGCCCGTGCCTTTGTCAGTGGCCATGAGCATCCTCCTAGTCTGGGAAGAAAAACCTCTGGGTTTGCCACTGAAAAAAGGGACCAACCCACATGCAGAAAGTGGCTTTGCTCCCTCCTCCCTTCTCTCCCCAGCAGCTTTCCCAAATGAACATCCCCCATTAACTAGCCGGGGCCAAAAGAGCTGAATGTTATGGTTCTGTCCTCTTAAATTACCTCAGACGTTATCAACACCCTGCTTCCATGCTGGAGAAAAAGAAGGCAAGTAGGGGTAAATGGAAGCTCCTTGTCCAATTCTTATATTAATTTAAATGTAAAGTGAATGTCTTTTTTTTTTTTTTTTTTTTAAATAAAAGAGATGGGGAACAAAAAACAAAAAGTTGAGTAGCAAGTGCTAGAAATGTCTTTTCTGAGAAAGAGGGTATTTGCTCCTTTAGGGAAAACACTATCATTGACTAAATTAACAAGTTGTCTTATCAACTGCCATAAGCCTTGAAGTCTAATTAATTTAGTACTGATCAATAGGCTTGAATGAAGCATTGATTTCTGCAGCTTTCCGGGGATGCACCAGAAACACATTCCCTGCTTCTTGCACACTCCTCTCATATGAACCTAGCACGTGTGGTAATAACATTTATGTCCCTCTCTTCAACGTCCAACAAGCATTTTATGACTTAATTTTCATGAGAGACTTGATTCTAAAAATACTTTTAAGAAGGAAAGTGGCACGAGAGGGGTCTTAGGAAATCTCTCTTCTTGGAGTCATATTCTGCTGTAAGAATCTCCACCTGAGAGGAAAAGGGTTCAGTAGAAGATCAGGAAATATTGGAAGGATTGGCAGAACTTAAGAGGTATCCATGGGGTTTTCCTCATTGACGTCCACCGAAGCATTGACATTTGGGCATAGAAATAGATTGAGCAGGAGAATCTGCTCTGTTTTCAGAGCAGAGACCTCTGCATAGAGCGTTAAAAACGTTCCAGAATCAACCCTCCACAGTCATCAGAAAAAGAGCAAAGTCACTAAACACCAACAGATGGACCTGAAATTAATATTGCTCAGCTGATGTGGGAATATTCCAGCTGCCACCCAGAGACGTGCCATGGGAGCCCATGGAAAACACTTCCGTGGGGACAGGGAAGACGTAGAGGACAGTGGCTTGAATTTCTTGGGAGGGACAAGGAGGCACTAAAGGAGTGCATGGTGCTGGTGGAAAGGCTCTCAAGAGCCCCATTGCGGTGGCTTGAGGCCCAAAGTTCAGCGCCCACACTGTGACAAGATGGGCAAACCCACGGCTCGAGGCCTCGCAGGTGCAGGAGGCACCGTCAGCTGGGGCTCTTTTGTGCCATCCTTGCCCCGGGTGGATGTGGGCTGGTCTTCCCCAGGGAAAGGGGCTCATTGTCTGTGTCGGCAAGCCCGGGGGAAGAGTTTCCCATCTGGCGGGATGGGGTTGAATTCTGCCCTGGGCTACGACCCAGCATCGCGGGCTGTGGATGGTGCTCCGCCTTCGGCACCCGGAGACAGAGCATGGGGCTTCCTTGCTTTGTCAGAATCACTCATGGCCAAATCCATATGGATAAAATGAAGGAAAAAGACAAATTCAGAAGGTGGGAAGCATTTTGGCAGTACCAGCAGCTCTGCTAGGATGTAAGAGAGGTCAGAGTCAGGCCCTAAATGCTTACAAATTAGCTTAAATTCCAAACCTGTGCTAGCAGGAGTCAAGCATTGTGACAGGTCTCCTCCACATCCTTCACTTCCACCACCCTGCCTGGCTGAGGCACATCATTCATTTTATTTCTTTACTCCACATGTTCTCCTAGGGAAAAAAAAACCACTAACCCAAACCCCAAACCCTGTGGAAAAAANTTTGACACCACAGGAGAATTGCATTTAACCTTTACAAAATTTGGCTCTTTTAACTCCAGGCTATAAAAAGAAACCAAAAAGCCCCACCACAAAAGTCCCTCTCCTAGTCTGTTTGGGGGCCTCCATGAGTTTCCATAGCACTTTACAAAAGATCTTTATTGAAGAAAAGATTGGACAAACTTTCCTTATATGTGTGGCCCTAGTCATTAATTGCCCCTGTCTTCTTTACCAAGGCCTTATTCCTATGTAAATACCCTTGCATAATGTTACAGGCTATTGTCAGGCCAGCGCCAGTCAGTCGCCACTTATATGCATTTTTATTTCAATCCGCTGCACCGGAGAATGAAAAGATGTCTGGACTTAAGCTGTTTACCAACTGGGCCAAAGCTTCAGTGTGGAAGAACTGAAGAAAGCACCAGGCAACTGCAGGAACAGGCTTGGACAATGCAAGCAGCCATTTTCAGTTGAGTTATTAACCTACCCTGAAACTCTTCTAATCTACGCCTTTTTTAAAGAACAAATGTACTGAACCAAACATGAATGAGCCAGGACTATTAAGAGAGAAATCCTCTAAAGGACTATTGAGTGCAACATAGGTTTGTAATCATTTTGTCTCAGTTGCCTGCTACCAACATTATCAATGATGAAAATGCTTGCTCAGTTGTGGGGGATTGTCTCGTAATTAAACGACAGCGCCGTACTGTAAAAGAACATGCAGGAACACAGGAGATACAGAGGGCTTTCAAACGGGCCGCTCCCAGAGAGGACTCAGAACGGGCATGGATTACAGTCCAACTTGAAAAACTGAATTAAGGACATCAGGGTCTTCCTTTTAAAACATAAGCACTTTTTTAGGCCCGCTGGGGAGGGAAAAGTCGCCAGAGCGGGCTCTGGCACTCGGAACGCTTGGGATGAAAAGGAGCTAAGGCATGTAGAGGAAATTTTTCCTGCTTTAGGTTGGGAAAAAAAGTGCAAAAATGGAAAATCAAACCCTCATATGCGCTCGCAGAAGAAGGAAAGAAAAAAAACTTATAAGTTTGCTGCAGGCTACATCTTTGTAGTGACTTAATGGCACTACAATCTGCATAGTGTAGTATTAGCCTTAAGAAACTCTTGACTATTTGCATGCATATTAGAATCCAATGAGAGCTTAATAAGTGCATATATATGACAGAGGAAACATCTCATTGCATAGTTAAAGCTACAAAAAAACATTGAGGGAGGCAAAGTCTCAAGTTAATTACCATTACAATGCAATCAAGTACAGCAGTCATAGCTGAAATCCTTTTCTATTAAGACTGCTAGGCTCAACCTTGTCTCTGCAGGTCAGCTCCAGCACAGATAACCTTTCCAGCAGACAAATACATGTAAAATTGGCTCATCTAATTAAAAGCTCAGGGAGGTGTAGAAAAATACCAGCACACGGAGGCTGAGCAAATCACAGAGTACCCCCTCCAGCTGGATGAAGCTACAATATGTGGCTGCTGTTTGTTCTGGAAGGAAACTGAGTCACTTACCATTTCAATAGGTTAATCAATTGACAATTAAATGGAGAAATTGGTTAACTCTGCAACAATTAACATGACACTCTATTAAGTACACTTTCTAATTGCCACAGCTGCAAGTGAAAATTAACGTCTGTGTCAAAGTGGCTGCATGAGGTTGGGCTGTGCCTGGTGGTGGCAAGGTAATAAATGTAGCTTTAAAAGCCTGTTGTTCATTTTAGACCCTCAAGCACAGTGGGGAAAGGGCCCAGTGCTGAGCTCTATGGTTAGATGCAGAGCACCCCATGGGCTTTTTTGAGAGTATGTGGACCCACAGGGTACTAAACATGTTTGTGTGTGCACACACATTCCTAGAATAATGCTTATCCCTTTAAAACAACTTTTAAAATCCATTGTAAACTTCTTAGAGTGTGAAAAGTCTGTAATGCAAATGTATAGTGAGCAAATAGTGTGTGTGTCATTAAAGGTACACATGGAAGCAAATTCCCTGGAAGTGTTCCCAGCCAGGCTGGACAGGGCTTAGGGCAACCTGGTCCAGTGGAAGGTGTCCCAGCCCATGGTAGGGAGTGGAACTGGATGGTCTTTATGGTCCTTTTCAACCCAAACCATTCAGGGATTCTATGGAAAGACACATAATTACACCCATCCTGCTCCCCCGAAGGATAAGAAGGAAATAAAAGTAACCAAATATTGTCTGATGCCTCTGGAATTGGCGATTTGATGGCAGGTTGGAAAGATTATGATTTCGAAGAAATTTTTAATCGTGGCCACAACTCAGAGAAAATGCCAGCTAAGCCCTGCCAAAATTGATGGAAACATTGTCTTTGCTCTTCAAGGGACAGAAATATTTGGTTTACAGCAAAAGGTGCTGAGCTGTGCAGGTTCAGCTCCCAGCTCTTCTGTGCAGTTCCTGGGTGCTTCACTGGAAGTACAAGCGAGGTATAAAACACAAGTACGTGGCATGGACAGTGCTCCTTGCCCCAAAACAGTGGTGTGGATGCCTGCTCCTCCCACACTGTCCTACAGACTGTGAGTCCAAGGAGGATGTTCAGCAGTGGCCATTGAACACTCAGATCTCAGGTTGGTTTTCAATATAAATAATCACTGAATTTCTCACTTGGTGACCTTTGATCTCTGTTCATTCACACTACAACAGCAGTGTTCCCCAGATCCACCAGAACTCTCCTGGTCAAAACAGAGATCCAGGATCTGGAGGAGATGCTGTTCTGGAGGAGGGCAACAAGCCCATCTTAACTTGGGTGCCTTTTCTGGTGCTCAGCAATCTGCAGGAGTAAGGTTACATTTTTTTGGGGTGCATTTAGGGAAATCTGCTTTCTTGTGGATCCAGCACTAGGATGAGCTGTGCCACACGTAGGTGGTGGAGGACAAGAGTGTGGCACACCCTTGCATTTCCCTGCTGCTTTCTATGTTTTCTGCAGGTGTGGTGGGAGGTGGAATAGAATAGAATAGAATAGAATAGAATAGAATAGAATAGAATAGAATAGAATAGAATAGAATAGAATAGAATAGAATAGAATAGAATAGAATAGAATAGAATATGAGTTTATGCTGGAACAGTCTGTTATTTGGGACCCCAATACGAGAAGCCCTCCAGAAACTTGCAAGGACACGGTCAGGTTTTCCCAGAGTAAATTCCATTACTTCCAAGCTCTGCTGTGAAAGAAGCAAAGCTTTAAATCCTCAAAGCTAATAGTGCTATAATAGTAATTATTTGGTTTTTTGTTTGTTTGTTTGTTTGGGGGGGGGTTGACCAACAAAGCCCAGGGAAAGACAAAAGGTTACATCAGTAGCTGTTGTTTAGAACCCAAACCATGACAATTACAGATTTCTGCAATGGGGTGAATTAAGTTAAAGGCCATATTAAGCACTACTGCACATCTGCTGCATTTTTTAATTTCCTATGTGCCCTTGCTGCTTATTGTTAAACTTGTTGTTGGGCTGATTGATAACATCAAGCCCTAACATTTAAACCAGCCTGAATTCTCAACAGGCTGCAGAATTCCTTCCTTCTAGTTTGGCTTTCCAGAAACTCATATCTGCCGATGGAATTGAAATTTTTCTGGGACAGCCTACAAGCTGCTTTGTTTCCTGGTGCTGGAGAATTTAGATTTGTAGCAGGCAGAAAAACCAGAGGGCTGGTGGCTGTTTTTTTTTCCTTCCTGAACAAAGTCTGTTGCAGCAGCAGGGAGGAGAATGAGGTCTGCCAGGATCCACCATCCAGCCCTGGAGTACCTGCAGCCACAGGGGAGGTCTCCACGGGACGCAGTGTGGATGTCTGATGTGCACAGAAATGTGTCACTTGAAGGGGCTGCTTGGCTGGCAGCTTCCCAGAGAGCCCAGCAGAGCTGGTGGCAGCAGTTCAGGCTAAATAAATAGTGAAGAGTGAGAGATCAGGGTGAAATCCCCACTTGGAGGAGTCTGCTGCTGGCTTTGCCAGGCCAGCACTCCTCTGCTAAAAAAATCCCTCCTGTTTTTTTAACCTTCCTTGGAGAAGTATGCTGAGCAGACAGTGCAAATCTTTGATGCAACACCTGGAGAAAGAGGAAAACCAAGAGTTTTCCCCTTTTATTTCAGTGTCAGGGTCTGTGCTGCCATCCCTGCCCGAGGGGAGGGGAGGTTTGTCCCCGAGTGCCGCGGGTGTCGTTGAACATATACTTCTAATTGCAGCTGCTTTCCCTCTAATTACAGCTCCGTTTGGTTAGGATTTTCCTCCAATCCCTCATTTCCCCTAAAGCAAACACCAGTGCACCAGAGTTGTAACCCCAGTGGGGACATTTATTAATAACCCCCTTGGCAAATAGGGAAAAAAATCATTACGCTGTATTAGGCGCTAAAATATTTTCCCACTGCAAAGGCTAATTGATAAAACCAAGCAGATATTATGGGGCAATTAATGTTAAGATGAAAACAAACATGAGAGCAAAACAAAAACAGGCTGATGGAGAGTATTTTTTTTCTGGCTTCCAGGAGCTTCTTGTGAGTTAGAAATGAGATGCTGGTAAATAATCTGAGATTACCTGCTTAGAAAAGGAGAGATTAAACAGGGAATTGAAGGAAGGGATTCTTGCACAGTTCTTCCAGTGAGAGTGGTTACAAGTCTTAAGGGGTTTTGCATGTCTTTCAAAAAAACTTTCCATTTTGAATGGGCTTTCCCCCCCACTTCCCAGAACAGCTCCATATTCTGCACTTCACTGTAAAAGTTTACCAGCCCAATCTGAGTTTTCAGTCCCAGAGCAAAGTCCATAATGGCATCAGTTTGAATAATTATGAAGGGGAAAAAGAGGGAAATATGATGGTTTATCACCTGAACTACCCCCTGCTTCAGATTTAAAATAAAGATGCTCAGGGAAAAACAAAATCTGGTGAAACTCTGAGCTTATTCTGGAGAGATTATCTTTTTATTTGCTGTTTGTACAAACTCCTTCAATCTTAACCTATGTCCAGAGCTTCCAGCTGTGAGCACTAATCAAACAGTGGATGACCAGTAAAGGAGAGCAGACTGGTCCAGCCACACAGTCCATGCTCTAACTCTGGCATGGGGAAGGTGATAATGAAGACACAGACAAACAAGACACTTCCTTCCTGATATTTTATTCATTCATCAAACAATATTACACATTCCCATCGATGCAGGCAGTGGGAATTTTGCAGGGCTGATTAAAAGCAAGTGGAAGGGAAGAAGCAAAGTAAATTCTTCGCTAAGTAAGAGTTTATATTTTAGCTAGGCTTGTAAACTTTTACTTATTTTAGGTTAGTAAGATTCTCTAGTCAGCTCAGAATGCAGTACAAGTCCTGCCTAAAGAGGTGGTGGATGTAAGAAACCCTTCACTTTATTCTTGCTTGTCTAGGGTTCAAAAAAGTCACAATGCCACGTTTTTAAAATGATAATAACAATAATAAATTGTATAAATTGTAACAATAATAAGTTGTATGTGTCCTGTTCCTGTTTGAGGATTGCACATAGGCTGACAGAGAGGACTTCTGCATATCACAGCAGAGGTTTTGGGGGGTTTCTCAGGAAAATTCCACCTGTGTCTGCTGGGACAAACCATGTCATCTTCTAACCCTAGGAGAACTCCGGTGGGCATTGTGGGTCAGATGTGGATGTTGTTGCACTGCCAAGCAAGTCCTGAAGGACTTGGCCCTGCTGCATCCAAGATGGGGCAGGACCCTTCAACCAGGCCCTTCTTGACCCAAAATGAGCAGCTGGCCACTCCTGGAGTCAGCAGCCCCATTTCCCAAGAGGCAAATAGCTGTTTAAAAGGACATCCCTGTTCAACAGGCCTTGTTCAGGAGGGGGTGACACCTCAGGCTGCCTGAGGGCAAACACACCAACACACCTCCTCATTTACCTGTGACCCAGCTGAGATTGTGCTGGGCTTCCTATCCCATCTCAGGGACAGCAGTTCAGGGGGGGCTGTGGGATGAAGATTTTTAGATGCAGAGTTGCTCACCAGCTTTTCCTTCACCTTTCTCAAAGGGGCTGTGGGAGTCTTGTCCCTCCTGGAACATAGGGACTGGTGGGCACAGCTGTGTTTGTGGGAAGAGAACCTGCATGGAGAACCAAGGGCAAAGATGAAGGCAGGGTTCAAGTCTCCACTCCACATGTGCTGTTCAAGCATCGGGGAGATTTCATGGTGGGAGTTCATCCCAGCTCTGGAAGAGACTTTGGGGGTCACCAAGATGATCCTGATTCATGCTGTGGATTCAAATCATCCCTTACTCAGAGAGCAGCTTGTGGGTGAGTGTTGAAGGAGACTCTTGTATTGATAAGATCATCTGGACTCTGTGGTTGTGTGGCCTCAGATATTCTAAGTTTTCAGGGATTGGGGTACAACAAGTGTTGGGAAGAGGTGGGAGAGAAGGAATAAGCTGCTCATGGATATTTCTCCTGCCAAGCCAGTTGCAAATGTGCCATCTCAGTGTCACATCATTGATAGAAAGGGTTAGAGATTTCCCTTGTTTTAGACATCTACAACCTGGGTGAGGTCTTAGTTCATATTATCGGCGAAAAATTTGAAACTATAAAATCCAGACTTTGGAAAATACTCAAAAACTCCAACAGTTGTAACTAAAAAAAAAAATAACTAAAGAAAAGAAAAGAAGCCTCAAAGGGGAGTAGGGGAATCTATTGTTCCAGGGAAGGGAGAAATTGAGAACAGATGAGCAGAGCAGGGATGTGTTGGGTATTTTCAGGTGTTGGGGATGAGTACAGTGACACCCCTGGGTGACGCCTCAGTCTCAGGGAGCTCTGCTCTTGGCTGGGTGTGGCAGTCCCACCACATGGACTCTGAGTTCCCACCATCCCTGATGCCATGATCTGCCACTGGAGTCAGGTTCCTGCCTTCTCAAACTGACCCACCACATTTTGCAAAAGCTCTGAAGTAATTACTGAAGAGTTAATCATGCTCCTAATTCCCCCTCCATGTTCATGGATCCCTTTAGGTACAACTTTTTCAACATGAGACTCCCTTCCCAATCTTCTTCCTAACTGCCAAGTGCTCCTATCAATGTTTTTCACACATCCATTTTCCCTCTTTTCCTTTTTCCTTTTACGTCTGCATTGCTGTGGCTTTCATGCTGCCCTTCACTTTTGTTCAGCCCACTTCATTCCAATCTGGATATTTTCTCCTCTTCTTCTTCCTGGGACCCTCAACAGGACCTGGAAGGAGTAACTGCAGAGAGCCTGCCACGCTCTGCTGCTGCTTTTGCTGTGCAAGAGAAGAGCTTTGGAAGTGAGAACCCTTTCAGCTCTGCCTACAATGCAGGCAGCACGTTTCCCATGTTGGGAATGAGCACAGCTCTATTCAGACCTCCACCACAGGAGCTACAGATGGTGACCCGTGTTACCTCAAGCCTTGGATAGTTTGTAGTTTCTAATGCATAGAATTGCAGAATGGTTTGTGTTGACAGGGACCTTAAAGCTCATCCAGTGCCATCCCCTGCCACAGTCAGGGACACCTTCCACTATCCCAGGTTACTCCAAGCCCTGTCCAGCCTGGCCTTGGACACTTCCAGGGATCAGGGGCAGACACAGCTTCTCTGGGCAATGAGTCTCTCCTTACTCTTTTTCAGCACTTTCTTTCACTCCTGGCTTTTCTGTTTCATCTGGCTCCTCCTTCAAGCTCTGCCTCTCCTCTTTCTCCTCTATCACTTAAAGCCTGACACTTTCTGGCCTCCAGGACATCAGTTTTGATTTGTTTGTGCTGCCTGTTTTTTTGTGTGATCTTCCAAGCTCCAGCATGCTCCAGAGCGAAGTACAGAGGGTCTAAACAAGGCCAGGAAAACCACCTGCATTATCACAAACACGATTTACTATGTAGCAAGGGTACCTCACAGTTAATACACAGCAGTCACTCCTGTCCCTGCCCATCGCAGGGCAGTTGGAGCAGATATCTTTAAAGGTTCCTCCCAACTCAATTTATTCCATGATTCTGTGACCCCCAAAAGGCACTTTGTTTTCAAAAATCAGTGGCCAATATATCTACAGTGATATAAATGCGAGAGCCTGCTCCATGAAACAGACAAATGTCTGGAGAGGAGTTTCTGGGATGTGACTGGTGGTCCCTTGCCCCTTGTCTGACTCATTCCCTCTGGTCCTGGACATCAGGGGGGCACCCTGGTGTTGCAAAGTCACCCTGGGCACAGGTGAGGGTGCCCTGCTGAGGGCTGAGGGCAGCAGGAAGGCGGCTGCATTGCCTCTGACCGTGTCCCTATATATGGAGTGAGGATATTTGTGCTGCTTTGTTTGTCCCTGGGACATGAACCAAGATTCTCTTTAGGATGATAATGGAAGTGGCAGAGTTTATTTAGCCAAGCTGTGAGTATTTTGGGGTATTTCTGCGCTGCCTTATCACCTCAAAAAGAGGCAGACTGCTTAAAATGCTCAATATTTAGAAAAGCTTGCTTCATCTCTCTTATGTTATTGGTGTGGAATATTCCCTTCTTAAGCACACTGCAATAATATTAGATAATTACTTAGCTCATTTTTCTATATGGGTTTTGGTAATTCATAATTGTCTCAGAGCTGAGGAAATGTTTCCTTTAAGAAGGTTAAACAAAGAGTTTATTGACATTAGTGAAGATTGGTTAAAGAAAACATTATTAAATAAAAGGAGCTTTATTTAAACACTAAATTAATCATTTAAAGGCAAATTAGAGGTCGTAACTCCTCCTAAATAAATAATGTTAAACAATAATTAGATATCCATTTTAGATTACAGGCAAGCACTTGGGTTCAGTGGGCTGAAAAACAAGTTTCTTCTCATCTCTTCAAATTTGTTCAATATACATAATTAAAGCGAATCACTGCCCCGCTTAAATTTTCCATTCCGAGATTAAAAAAAGATTCCGTTGTAACTATGTGTCATATTCGCCATTAGATGATAAAACATCTTTAAAGCTCCACTTTCATGTAAACAGAATAAAAGATGAGAGCATCCGGAGAGATCCCCGGCATTGAAAATCGATTCTCCTAAGCTACTGGTTACAGTTATCAATCTTATCAAACAGGCCGGTGCATGAGTGCCCTCAGCCACTTTGATTTGTATGATCTCCCTATGCCAGAGTTAACCTTCCCCGCGTTCCAGCGTGTGCAAGAGGCACTATCTGGGCTATAATTACCCTCCCTTTCATTAGCGCTCTTACTCATCTCTTAAGCGCGAGATAAAATTAAAGAAACGCTCTTCCCCTCTCGCTTCATTACGCTTTTTTATTATTATTATTATTTGATTTCATTTTTAATTTTATTTTTTTTNTTTGGTAGGCTCTGAGCAGCCTCATTTGCACTTTCCCATGAACGCGAGCCAACCTTCCCCCTTCTCATCCCCCTTTCAGAGAGGGATTCGGGACGGGGAGTCACAAACCCAGCACCCCACGTCTCACCACCGCTGGGTTTGCATTAAACCTCCTCAAAATGACAACGGCTGGTGAGCGCTGACAGGGACCACGCCACCACCCTCCAGAACCTTCCGTGGGCTCTGCTGGCCCTGCTGCCGGCCGGCTTCACAAAAAGCTCTGGGAATTTTTGTCGGCCGCCATACAAGTGTTGAGGAGTTGGATTAATGAAAGCTGACGTTGGCGCTGATAAATAATGACACCACCGAAAGCAACCTCGGCGGTGGATGGCAACATCAAAAAGCCCAGCAGATTTCACTCTCTATTAAGGGATTGTCCTGCAAAGAAGCAGGAATGGTGGCGGGGGGAAAAGCTGGATGCTCTGGCAGGTTTTTACACAAATCTGCCATCCGTGGGTCAGGGATTTTTGCACTCTGCTCTTGCCTTTGCCACGTTTGATTTCAGGCTGACGTTGGCGCTGTGTGAGCGAATATTGCCCTGCTAATTGTCGCCCCTAATTGCACCCTCCTCGTTAGCCTTGCCTCCAGTTGTTTCCCACACTTCTGCCTGGCACCCTGGCTCCTGCTCAGCCCTTCTGCGTCACCATCGCTAAGGTGAATACAACACTCACCTTTATCTAAATAAATATTTCACCCATTTTTGTGCTGCTTTCCTTTCTCTTATTTTAAAATGAAAGTGGCTGATGCTGGAGATGTTTTTAACTCCTGCAAATGTTACCTTACACCCCACACGGATCTTCAGGGTCCGCAGCAGTGGCAGGGATCACAGATTTCCTCTAAATCCATGTTCTAGGAAGAATAACATCACCAGGAAAAGTTGTTTTGCGCAGGCCTGCTATCTCTCATTAGCTAGGGAGCACAAAGGAATGGAACAAGACTTTTCTGATTATTTTAGTGGGGTTTTTTCCCCCCTTAACTACTGAATTTACACACAAAAAAGAAAGGCACTTTGTATTTAAGGTTAATCAAGTTTCAGTACAATTTTTTACAAACTGGAATCACACTAATCTTTTTTTTCTTGCTCTAATGTGTGGCTGTTGAAATCCTTAGCTGTGATAAATTAAGCTACTTATTAATCTAATTATCGTACATTCATCCTAGAAACTTTCATGTGACTTGAAAAGGCTATTCAACCTTTTCCCTCCCCTCCTAGAAAGGGCTCAACCTTGCACCAATTAAGATCATTCTGAAGTAATGCTTTAAAAAAGCTTTCTTTAATCACCCAGTGGAACATGGGCTGATGGTAAGCAAACTAAAAGCTGTGAGAAAAGTTTACCTTACCTTTCAGTCTGGATATTTTTGTGTTGGAACAGGAAGGTCTAATTGTGGTGTTCCTCTCTTCCTCCTCTTCTCTGCTGTCCTAAACAAATCTATGAAATTATTTAGCAAAAAAGGTTGTGACTGACAATGCTGGATTTTTTTTCTGAGTGTCACAAAGGACACGGTGGGAAGATATATTTGAACAAAACACGTGAAGTCTAATTCAGTATTGGGTTAATTGGAAGGTTTTGACTCTCAGAGTGTATATTAACCATCCAGATTTCATAGATACTGCTTTGTTTTAAAGCCTTATCTATCGACAGGAAAGCATCCCGATTCCAAAGTATCCCAGGGATTAAGGAAAGGAGAAATAAACCCCCAAGTACCGAAGAGAAATAGGTTGCAAGTGTCTCCTATCTTAAACATCCATTCATCGCCAAACGGTTTTGTTACTTTTTCTTAATAACCACATAAATGGAGCTATTTTATATTCAAATTAAACTAGGTATTAATTTGAATGCAAAGCAGCTCAGTTTGTGCCGTTTCAATGACAGGTTTACCCCCAGACAGAATTTATGAACAGCCCGATGTGGGGGAAGTCGGCTCCTGCTCCTCACCCCCTCTCCGTGCCTAGCAAACTTGCTAACTGTGAATAGTTTTTGAAGTGAAGATTAAAAGAGTGGAATTATAAAGTATAATTACATTTTATTGAAACTCTAGAAATCAGAAAAAAATTCAGCAGGAAACTTTTAGCGAAACATGATGTGTTGTCATTATCATTAAAAGATAAAAGTTCCATACTGTTTTTATCTGTTTATTTGGAAGAAATCCAGCCTTTGCAGTTACGCAGGAAACAAAAAACTGGAATGCAGGAGTAATTATTAAAACTGTGTGATTTGTTATCTCAGCTACTGTCTTTCCAAATGGTAATGCGATATCAGCAGCTGCAGACGGTCGCTGATTTCCTCTATTAGTAAACAAGTGCTTTGGAGACCTGTGTGAGGCACTTTAAGCCCACTACTCCCCGAAGTGCTGTCAGGCTTAACTACTAATCCATGGTATTTCAGAGCACTGGAAATTCATCTTTATAAAACCTGAACAAAAAAGGGAAAAAGCCTGGAGGGCAGGAGCTCCCTCTGGTGAGACAAATGACATGTTCATTTATTAATGAAACAATAACCCTGGAAAGAGGATCAAAGCACATTCCATCCTCACTTTACAATCCCCAATTTTCTCAGGCCATACCATTTAATTGAGCCATGACAATGGAATACTTAATTGTTGCGTTAAAGTTTGAAGAAGCGACTTCTTCAGAATCAATGTTCATTTCTGGATTATGACAGTATAATGTTGCCAGCTTGTAGCTGCTGGAATTTTATTTTCTCTCTTTATTTTATGCAGAGAGAGAGAGACAGACAGAGACAGAGACAGAGACAGAGACAGAGACAGAGACAGAGACAGAGACAGAGAAAGCTGATTTTATTCTTTTACCAAAGGCTCCTTGCCCCTCCCCATAAGCTGGGGTGAATATACCTGTATTGGAGGTAAAGCCTGGCTGCTGGCCCAGCACCGAGGTTGTGCCCAGGGGGACAGGCCTGGGGGTGACTTCTGCAGCAGAAAGAGGAATGCAGGGAGTGCAGCACCTCGGAAATTCAAAAAAAGAAAAAACAACAAAAAAAACCCAATTTTGATTTAAGGTTGAAGAAAAAGCTGAAATAGGGAGCTGCCTCTGTAGGCTTGTGTTTCTGTAAGCACCAGCGAGGTTCCTGAGTTCTCCAAGGGATCCTCTGGCACTGGATGCTCTGCTGCTACATCACCATTTCCCTGACTCTGGGCTACAGGCAAGTCCTCATCCATCCTTATTCCCAGAGCCAGCATTGCTTCAGTGCCACCCCTCATTTACCAGGGCTGTGATCACACTCCCAGCCTGCCCACCCAGCTCTGCCTGGGCTTTACTTTCTCCCAGTACTTCAAACACAAGGATGCCTCTCTGCTTGGGAATGCTTAAAGGGCTTTTGATTCTCAACCTGATTTCAGATCAGGTCCTAGAGGATGTCCTGGTTCCCTCCTGGGAGCTCATGTTGCCTGCCACCAAAGTTTTGAGGCAAAAGGAGCATCCTTCTGCTTTTGTGTCCAGCTGCTTCTGGGTTTCCCAGTATTTTGAAAGGCCATAAAGAAAATGGAAGTGCTCAAATTAAAAGCCCCATTTCCTAAAAGACAGTATCTTCTGAAATGAATATGTTCCATATCTGTCTCTCTGAGTGTCCTTCCCCTGCCACCTGATTTTATCAAAGTTCTTATTGGTGACTCATTTGATATATTTGATATTTACTGACTCTGTACCCAGCAATGATTGACTGCATTATTTTTCTTTAACCTGATTTTAACTTAAATGCCATTTTCTGGGTGCCTGCAAAGAAGCAGCTAGAAAGGCCATCATGCATGAGTGTCTGCTACCTTTAAATTAATGCTTTATTAATTCTTCCTATGACATGTATTATAATACACTTGCATGTACATAGCGCCTATCGTATAAGAACCCTGAGACACTTACAAACACTAACTAAGCCTTACAATCTTCTTACTTTGGGTAAACAGGGACAGAGAGAGGTTAATTCTGTCATCCTGACAGCTCTATGCAGAGCTGGGCAAGGAACTGCTCCATCCTGACACCTTGCAGGCTCTGGGGAGCTCACAGTCCCTGTAGGGTGGCTAAAGCACCCCATAAGATGGCTAAAGCGCCCCATAACATGGCTAATGCACCCCATAAGATGGCTAATGCACCCCATAAGATGGCTAGTGCTCCCCATTCCTCCATGTGTGGTGGAAGTGGTTTGCAGGACTGGGAAAATGGGTCAGGATCTCCAAGGAATCATGGTGATTTGCCTAAGCTTACCCAAGTTTCCCCCCCATCCTTACCTGACTCAAGCAGTGGTCTGGGTATTGGCTATGCAAGAAGTGAGTAAGTCCTGGTTGCTCAGCAGAAGTATAAATCATCCTTAAAATTATTTCAGAGGGGATAATAAAGAAAGACAGCACTGTTGAGAAATCCACCTAAGCAACAGGTCAGCCTTGGGGAGTGTAAGTGTGTCCTAAAGACACTGAAATCTCTGTAGGATTTAATAGAAAATATTCTTCGTCCCCTTTTCCTGTTCTAAACATGGAGTGTTGAACCAGAAAAGGGGTGGGGTGGTCACCCTTTGGGACTTGAGCATCATAGGATACATAATTCTCTTAAAAAAAATACATCCCACTATAGGGTGCAGCATGGGGAATCCTTCCATGTAGGTCAGGTGGAGTCCCAATGCATTCCTGACAGGGGAACAAGCAGATGAGAAAGTCTGAGTAAATGAATTGTGTAGCAAAGCCCCAAGGGACTCTATTTTTATTTTTTTCCCCCTTGGAGTATTAGGAAATCTGTCTAAAAATCCCCTGCCTTCTGGAGGGCACTGTGTGACAGGCACTGGGCTATTCCCAGTGTGCCTGGGAGCTGTGGTCCTTTTATTTCTCTTCTGCCTGTGCTGCAGCAGGGTGAGCAGAGCCATCCCTCCTGGGGGACCATCAGCATACCCCAAATACTCTCAGCAATGGGGGTGAGGTCACAAGGACCAAAAGCAGTAAAATCACCCTGGATCCCTCTGCATGGACCATGCAGGGCTGGTCCTGAGTCCTCCTATGGGAATTTTTGTGGTCCTGCCACGCCCCCTTGTACAGACCCTTCCACGCCTGGGATTCTCCCTCCACCAGCAGAACTTGTTTAGTTTTGCTCAGAAATTAAGAGGAAAGACCAGCTTTGTAGGTGAACATTAAAGGGAAAGGGTTATCCCTTCCCTTTTTGGGAAGGTGAGTGGCTGGCACAGGAGTGAGGCCCGGCGCCAGGAGTTTGGAGAGGAGGATGGAGCCGGAGCAGCAGCACGAGCTAAGTCCTTCCGCCCCAGCTTACGTAGGTGAACCTGCTCCTTCTGCCCTGCCCCTTACCTACTGAGTCCCTGGAAATCCGATTACTGATCCAGGCCAGCCGTACATGCAGCCAAGCAATTACATTGTTTTTCCTCCACCGCAGCTTGGCGGGTCCTGCGGGCCGAGGTTTACGGGAAAACGGAATTTTAAGACAAAAAATGAAGCGCTTGATGATACTGGCATTACGGAGACGGCTTACGGTGCTGGATATTACTGTTCTGCTGGGGAGTGATTAAGGGTTCCAGTTGAGACTGGATGGTTTATTATGTTTTATTGAAGTGTAGGAAGAGCTGGGAAATGAAGGGAATGGGAAGAGGCAGAGTGGAGTTGTGGTGATGTTACAGCTGGGGAGGTGAGGTGTGGGATGAATAAATCCCTGGTCCTACAAGGATGGAGTTCTGCCCATGTGTTCATGCCCAACCCAGACCATTCTATGATATGATTGATATGAGTTATTCTATACTATGATATATGATATGATACGATACAATACGATATGATATATGATGTGATATGATATGATATATGATGTGATATGGTATGGCCATCCTTGGCAATGACACGAAAGTTCAGCCAAGGTCATAGCACAGGCACCCAGGCTCTGCCCAGAACGCTCCCATCCTCCCTAGGCCAGACTCCTGAGCTTTCCCACCCTGGAACCAGTTTTAATGCCATGCTCATTAGGGAGCTTTGGACAGCTGGCTTAGGAGCAGGGCATGGCAAAGGCATAACTTCCCATCAGGGAGCAGGAGAGCTTCTGGAACTGCAGAGGAAATGTTTGCTAGCACAAGTTCAGATAATAAACTCAACTGAGTGAGCAGACACCAGGAAGAAATATTTAATTATCCTTCTCACCATTATGAGGAACTTCTGCCACTCTTCAGGTTATTATACAGTAAATAACCAGTTTTCTAAAGGACAGAGCTGTTTTAATTATATGACAATGAATGCATAATTATTATGTTTGTTAGGAATGAATCACAAGACAACAGACTTGATATTGCTGCTCTAGTTAGTGCATCTTAATTACTTTTTCATTTATTTTGCATATAAAAGCTATTTGCTAATTGTCTTTGCTGTAAATATGCAAAATATAATTAGTCATTCATAATTCTTTATGTGTTATCTAACTGTACATTTGTTACTGAGGAATGTATATTAAAGTTTGCATATTTAATGGGCTTTTGTGGCATAGAATATTTTTGTACAAAGTTTTCAGGAAATATTAGAGACATCACTTAAACCTTCTTTTAACCCCTTTTCCTATGCAAACAACTGTTTCCCAGAAAGACTAGATATTGATAAATTAAACCTCCTGGAAATCCATTTCTGTTTTCTAAGCATACAATATAAATCCAGTGCTGATGATATGAAATGCCTCTTGGTCTCAAACTGAAACCAGAGAGATTAGGGCCTGTTAAAAGTGTTGCAAGTTGGTCTCTGCAGTGAATTTAAACTGTAAGCACAGAATTAGAGATGCATTTGAGTCTTATTGCTAGATCAAGTGCTGTAGGTGAGTTACTGTGATAGTCAGGGCCATGGTGCTGAAGAATCTGGTGGCAATATTTGATTTAGATGCTGTTCATCAGAGCAAGAGGTCACTGCTCCTGCTTATTGTAAGGCTATTGAGCTTCGTCAAATAATAAAGCATACCAAACTTGAAATCTCAATTTTGCTCTCTGGTTTTGGCACTTGTTGGGTCTCTCTTTAGTCAGGGTGCTCGCCCTGAATTGGAAAACCACATAAATTCTTCACGCTTTTCTTTTCCCAAGGCTTAGCGAGTTCCATCTGTAATTAGCCCTCAGCAGGGCCCGCCGTTCCCGGGAGAGTTTTACCTTGTGATTCGATTCATTGCAGAGGTTGCCTGGTTCGGGCTGGCGTTTCCTGTGTTTTTGGGAGCTGGGTGCCAGCCCAGGTCTCGGGGAGCTCTGCGGAGAGCTTCCCTCGTCGCGGCGCAGCGCTGCTGCCGGCGCGCGCCGCATCCCACGTTTCTCCATCTCAAACATTTGATTTACTATCCGGTTGTACTGTTAATCCTGTGTCATGACACTCCTATTCACTTCTGCTTTTCAGCTGAAAGCAGCTTCCTGTGAAGATAAAGCTAGGTAAAATCTATTGTAGGGGGAAGAA
>WAAG01041308.1:71073-92017 GCA_013390105.1 Tichodroma muraria
AAAAAAAAAAAGAAAGAAAGTTGAACAGGGACTTAGTCTGGAACCTTCGGACCTCATAAAATGACCTAAAATTAGTGCAGTGAGAAGGCTAAAAATAGGAGTAACTTTTGTTTGCTTATGACAGATCTGTCCCCTAACATGACGCGAGTCCAACACAACAGATCTCCCTTTTTCTATAAAACTGGGACAGGAGCACCCAGAGAAATGCAATATTAACTGTGCTTGTGTGCAAATGATCTTGTTTTGCATAATATGGCATTATTCTGGAGTGGTATGGGGGCAAGAACCTGTCCCAAAGGCCTGTAGATGGATAAATCTTAATTTACTCCCAGAATTCTGCAGAAATCTGGCGAATGCACTAGTGGGGTTGATGGCATGGATGAGGTGGGCAGGTGAAAGCTCTGTCCCCCTCTTTCACCCACGCTGGACACACTCCTGGTGTTATTTCCTCAGTCTGTGTGGAGAAAGGGATGCTATGAAACAGGGGCTGGAAATTCTCTTTCTCCCAAACGAAGAAAAAGAAGAAATGTTTCTGCAGGGAGGGGGATTAGGGCTGGCAGGACACTGTGCTAACAGCCCTGCGTGGACCTTTTAAAAGCTGGGCTGTGTTAGTGGCCTAATGGATTGATGTGGTTTAGTCTTTAAATAGGTACTTAGAGAACGGTTTAAATGTGAATAATGGAGCGATACCTTATTAAAACCAACTGGCTGAAAGAATTATAAATTCACAGCTCGTTCAAACAAGAAAGGAAAGCCCATGACATTTCCTTAAGGAGCAATGATAGTCTGCAGTGTCAATATGGCTTTGGTATATACACATTAAAATGTGTAAGTCTCTATTTATGGGGTAATGGCATGCAAAATTTCAGCTGGATATTTAAATGGAACATATTTCCTTTTTTTTTAGTTGCAGCATTGGAGAGAACTAATTTTTTTTTGCCTCTATTTTAATATTCAGAAAATTTATTTTCTCAAACATTATAGAAAAGGATTTTTTCCCTGACTTATACTTTGTTTGCTAAGTTTCATGGCTGCGGTATGTAAATTTTACATTGGAATTAAAAAACCCAAATACTTTAAAATAGAAGTTGCAATAGAAATGCACTCAACTTAAACTACAATGGCGTTACAGCCATGTGGATGTGGCACCATAATTATAGCTTAAAAAGCAATTAAGATAAAAGCCAGTACAAAGAGATCAGCTAAATATCAAGAGACTCAATTCTAAGCAAAACAAATCTCTAACTTCAAGCCAAACAAACTTTTGGTGGTCCATGTACTCAACATTTTAATATTCATATGCAGACATGGAAACATACTGAGGGTTTCGGCTTCAAAAATGTTCCTTTAGCAGCAAAATGAGTTCAGAATCTCTTGAAGCTTTTCAGGAAAAAACGCATAAAGGAAATCCCTGACCGTTCTAGGGGAGTTCAGCTGTGGGTTCCAACGTTCACTGTTGACTCCAGTGCTGGGGTCAAATTACTCCTCCTCTCTCATGGGCCCAGGATTTAAAATTTTTCTCTCCCCTGAAGGCTGGGCAGCACTGCTGGGAAGCTTGGCAAAGATTTGGGGTGTTTTCTGGAGAAATGCTGAGTCTGGATGAACCTCCTGTGCCACCTGTACTGCACCATCAGGTTTTAAGTTGACTGTGAACATAAACAGGACACACATGTAAATGTTTACATTGATCCTGTGTCACACAGACACGTATGAACAGATCTATTTGCACATAAATTTGATATATTCCTGTAGACATGCAGTCTTGGACGTGGACCTCATAGGAATTATATGCATTGCACCCTGACATCCCTTTTTTATTCCTTTTCTGTATCAATTTAAATTACATGCCCATTCAAATATTAAAAACCCATTCACATAATACAAACCCAACTAAACCACACTGAAGACAACAATTAAAACCCTATCCTATGTTTTTTTGTCTACAACAATCCTACAAGACCCAATACCTAGCTGGATTGGTATTAAATGGTAGAGTTACAATAAAAAAGTGTAGTTTTTATTCAGTTCTGTAGACAGACTGACTACAGCATCAAAATCAGAGTTACAGAGCACGAACTGATGATTTCAGTTTTATGGGAATTTTCCATAAGGGAATACATTACATCTTAACTAATGTTTCGCCTTAAAACATAAGTTTTCCTGAACCAATTAAATCAACCAACTAATCTTGCACATGAAACATTAAACAAGGATGGAGTGTCTGCAATTAGCAAATAGCTTTGATGTGACTAAATATCTGTCTCTATGCATCACCAGCGTTCTGGGTTTCAGTCCCAGATGATGTTAGACATGCTGAATGTAAATGTCTGCTGCCTATAGGTTTCCAACCAGCTGAGTCTTGGAGCAGCAGCACTGCTGGGTGCAGAGGGATGGAAAACCAGATGTCAGCTGCTGTGTGTAGGAAAGGGCCTGTTTGCATTAAAACATGGGTAAAAGTGAAAGAGGGGGGAGAGAGAGAAAAAGAAAGAGAGGAACAGAGAGGAGGGAAGGAAGGAAGGAAGGAAGGAAGGAAGGAAGGAAGGAAGGAAGGAAGGAAGGAAGAAAGAAAGAAAGAAAGNAGAAAGAGAAAGAGAAAGAGAAAGAGAAAGAGAAAGAGAAAGAGAAAGAGAAAGAGAAAGAGAAAGAGAAAGAGAAAGAGAAAGAGAAAGAGAAAGAGAAAGAGAAAGAGAAAGAGAAAGAGAAAGAGAAAGAGAAAGAGAAAGAGAAAGAGAAAGAGAAAGAGAAAGAGAAAGAGAAAGAGAAAGAGAAAGAGAAAGAGAAAGAGAAAGAGAAAGAGAAAGAGAAAGAGAAAGAGAAAGAGAAAGAGAAAGAGAAAGAGAAAGAGAAAGAGAAAGAGAAAGAGAAAGAGAAAGAGAAAGAGAAAGAGAAAGAGAAAGAGAAAGAGAAAGAGAAAGAGAAAGAGAAAGAGAAAGAGAAAGAGAAAGAGAAAGAGAAAGAGAAAGAGAAAGAGAAAGAGAAAGAGAAAGAGAAAGAGAAAGAGAAAGAGAAAGAGAAAGAGAAAGAGAAAGAGAAAGAGAAAGAGAAAGAGAAAGAGAAAGAGAAAGAGAAAGAGAAAGAGAAAGAGAAAGAGAAAGAGAAAGAGAAAGAGAAAGAGAAAGAGAAAGAGAAAGAGAAAGAGAAAGAGAAAGAGAAAGAGAAAGAGAAAGAGAAAGAGAAAGAGAAAGAGAAAGAGAAAGAGAGAAAGAGAGAAAGAAAGAAAGAAAAAGGCACAGGACACCATTAAAATTAAAAGGCAGGCAAAAAGCAGCATGGTTAATGCCCTTAAAAACAAAGACAATCTTTAAAATATTCTTTAAAAAGTAGGTTAGACAGTGCAAAGAAGAGGCTGAATAACATGGTAGTCCAAAAGCAGCACAGACCAGCCCAACTCTGCTGTCGGGAGAAAAATCCGTGCAGCCTGGGCAACCCCTCCCTCCTGGGCAGCAGTGATTTTGGGAACCTGATACTCCGGGCTTTAGAAACTTTAGAGGCATGAGAAGCTGTGAGCGGAGGTGTGGCTTAGTAATCGCTCACCTTTTTTTTTGTGCGAACACAAAAAGCACCGCCCGGGCCGGGAGGCTCCGGGGTGTGCTGGGAGCAGGTGTGGGTGCTGGAGGGGCCCCGGCGGGAATGCAGCGTGGGAAAGGAGGGACACAGGGCACAGCCTGCTGGGATCAGCCCGGCAGCCCCACTCTGCTCCATCCTCCAACAACATTCAGCGCCTTCCTTTCCACATTTTAAACGGTTTTGTTCTTAATGTTTTGATGAACGCAGTATTTGGGCGACGTCCGTGGGCTCATGGCGTGGCTCTTGGGCATGGTCCTGGGCAGGGCCAGGAGTTGGGCTCGATGGTCCCCGTGGGTCCGGTCCAGCTCAGCAGATTCTGTGATTCTGCTCTGCTCTGGAGAGAAACTGATCCCTTGTGGCTACAGCTAAGGAGAGCCCAGGCTCAAATCCTCAGCAGAATGACACAAATCTGGGTGTCCCCACCCAGCTGAACTTGCTGATTACCCAACTATTGCCCTGGAGGCAGAGGTCTCCCAGCTCAGCCTGGAAGCATAATTTAATTTGTATAAATTATTCAATATTCACTAGCCATGAGAGATGCTTGAAGCTGTAGAGGCCAAGGAGGAGCTGAGCAGGACCCATCTCTGAGGAGCAATGAGTTATTTGGGTATCACCACGTGAGGAATTCCAGTTCCACCCTTGGGGTGAAACGAGGAGCAAACAAACTGCAAACCAGGGCTGGTGTTATCTTGACACAAGAAACAGTAACTGAGATAAGTGTGCAGGGGTGGAATAGGGAAAGTGGATTTGGAAGGACACGGTCCGTTTTAAGGATCTACCACCACAAAATAAATCACAGTTAAGGTAATGGCGAAACTTGCAATTTAATAATAATAAAAAATCAGTTATAAGGATAAGAAACACGTGTGAAAAATAATCGTTTCCTCCTCACGGCAAAAACGACTGGAGTGAGCTGTCTAGCAGGAAAATTTGTACTTTCCCTAGCACATATGGGTGGTTTTGTTGAACAGTGGAAATCCAGCTAAGCAAACAGGTGCAGAGATCTGCATTTCCCATTGCATCCTAACATCTCATTACCGCATCAGCAATTAATATTTTGGATCTCCTGATGATCAGAAGGCAGAATTCACAAGGATGAATTAATGAGCTATTGCAGAACTTCGGAGGGGTTGATATTAGCAGGGGCACTTTGCAGAAAAGGGGAAAAGGATACCCAGATATCATATGGCATTCCATGAGCATGAGGGACAGCATCCTCGCAGCATTTAATGGGAATTCCTCAGGAGGGATGTTAAAAACACTAAAAGAATTCCTTCTCCTTTAGCCCAACATTCACCTACTTGGGGAAGAGGTGATGGTGGGCAGCAGCCACCACATGTCTATGGAAACTGATCATTTTCCTGATTTTTTACTAGTTATGATAAAAACTCCTGACAACTGCAAGTGGTAAAAATGAATGTATTCTACAGTCATGGAAACAGAATGGTTTGGGTTGGAAGGAACCTTAAAAATCATCCAGTTCCCACCCCCAGCCACGGGCAGGGACACCTTCCATTAGACCAGGTTGCTCCAAACCCCATCCAACTTTGAACTCTCCCAGGGATGAGGCAGCCACTGCTTCTCTGGGCAACCTGAGCCAGGGTCTCAGCACCCTCACAGGGGAGAATTTCCTCCTGGTATTTAACCTTAACCTACTCTCTTTCAGTTTGAAGCCATTCCCCCTTGTCCTATCATTCCATACCCTTGCAAAAATTCTCTCCCCATCCTTCTGGGACAGCATTTTGCAGATTGGCACATTTGCAAAAAAAACCAGCAAAGGTGAGTGGTGTAAATCAGACAACTCCTGGTCCTAGAGAATTGCTGAAGGTGTTTGGAGAAGATGCCTCAAAGGGCAGGAGACAACCTGAATAATTCACCCAAGGAGACTGAGGGCTGCTGCTCTCTTCTTATTTAAACTGAAAATAATGTTTCCCTTCCCAGCGCTGTCCAGCCTGAACGTGGAAGAGTCCAGAACCCTGCACAGCAAAGCCAGGCAGCAGCAAGAGATGCTTGGGGCCACAGAACAGCTCTGCAGCAGGCACCCTGTCAATTTTTATGATCTTCCACCTCTCCACTGCACCACATACCACCACAGCCTGGCCCCAGCCTGCTCACCAACAAGGTGAGAAGTGTTTAGGACAGTCTGCCAGATGGAAAATGGTACAGCAGAACCTCAGGGAAGCAGCCTGAAATGGCAGGAATATGCACAGAAAATGATGCCTCATTAGTTAACATCAAAAATTCCTCTGAAATAATAATTTTTAACTCATTGCCAGTTAAATTGAATTCAGACATGCCTGTAGTAACATTTGGGTCTGTGGGAAGAATTGTTGTTCAATTAGAAGAGAAGCCAAACACCATTAAAATAGAAATGTATACAGCAAGTGCAGTGGAATTCCACCTGTTCGTTCCAGATGTTTGCAGTCACTCACACATCTAAAGGCTCAGTAAATAGAGCTAATGATGCTTCAGAATATCTTAATACCAGTTCCTGCATCCCTTAAAAACAGAGCTGCTCTAGCAGGGTTAGAAGAAGGGATGCTGCTAAAAACCCTGCAGGGATCACACTGCCCTTGTGGCATCCTACAGCTTGAATGGGTTTGGGGATCCAACATTTGAGCAATTCTCCAGAGATCTGCCCTGAATTCCTGGTTTAGCAAAGGGTAGAATCTCTGGATTAATAAGAACAGAAAGTGGAGCTCAAAAAGAAAGGTGGCTCCTATGAATGGGAAATGCAGCTCCCTAAAATATGTGCTGAGGAGCCAAATATCACCTGTCACTCTCTATGTTTGTTGCTTCCTAAACCAGGGGCCTGTTCCATAAATATGTGTCCATCCAAGGGCAGCTGCTCTCACAGCTGATTTTAAACTCACTGGGAAATTTATTACCAGTGTTGTTCATTGCTACTCTTCCTTAGCAGGGCAGCATTGCAGAGCTGGGAATCTAAACCTTTCCTTGCATGGGAATGGTTCCCAGCTGTTAAAGATCATGTTCTGAGCTTCCAGGACTTTCAGAAATCCTCTGCAATTAAAGGAAAACCAGTCAGAGAAGCTCTTCTCCCAGCCTGGGAGCTGAGGAAGTGGGACTCCTGTAGATTGATACCCCAAATTCCCAGTCACTTCCCACCACACCTTTTGTGCTGAATCTTCCTTTTATGTTCTCCATGAGTTCAACACAGACATTCCCAAATGGAAAATGACAAAAATTTTAGAAATATTGAGCATCTCTTGTGCCCCTCCCTCAAACTGGTAGAAGTTGGGCCTCAGATCTTAAGACCACAGTTGTTTGAGGGAAAAGGCACAGTTCAGCATTGTTTTTGGGAACAAGGCTTGTACCTGGAGTCAGACAGGAGTTTTGATGACTCACCAGGAGGTATCACTTCCAGAGCAAAGATCTCTCCACTTGGAAAGCCTTGCCCACTCTTCAGCCTTTGGGGAGCAGTTGAGGAGTGAGTCTGAGCCAGTTTAACACATTTCTCCTGGATCTCTTGCCTCCGTGATTCTAACTGGGCTCTGCAAGGCCAGAATCCTTCCTACTCCGGGCAATCCCAATGTCCTTAGACCGTCTCAGGTGTTTTTGTGTTCCACAGTTCCTGACTTAGTGCATCTGGATTGCGCCTTGAAATACATCAGGAGCCCAATACCCAAAGCCAGAGGACACCAGGGCCAGGAGGATTTCAGGAAGTAGCTGTCCCTCTTTATAAGGACAGACAAAATACCTTCATCACTGCCTCCTGAAGAAAAAAACGCAATTTTCTCACCCTGATTTCGTATGTGCTCCTGTCCATGGTCCTGCAAGGGCAGCCTGGGGCCAGACACGAAGCTCTGAGCTGGGTGGTGGGAGCTTCTGGGACTACTCTGGGCAGAGCAGAGCCAGCAGCCCCAGAGAGGAAGAGGAGGAGGAAGGTGATGTTTTCTCCCCTTCCTCTGCCTCTGCTCCTCCGCACACACAGCTCTTCCACAGGCTGTGCACAGGGACCAGGATTTGGGCACTAATTAATAGGATTATTTCTTATGAATTTCTTCTTCCCCTTTCCATGGGATGGTTTCTGAGAGCGGTAGGTTTGGCTTCCCTTCCTTAAAGCACCAAGGTTACATTTGCAGGACCTGGGACGGGGCCATCACCCCATTAATCCCCTCTGATATGGGGCACGTTCTCAAATCAGGGGAAACGCAGCAAATTATCACCCCCCTCACCCCATAAACAGAGATACCCCCATTACTACAGCACATCTCCCACACCCTGAGGCTGTGCCCTTGCATTGGATGCTCCCTGGGGAAAGCAGGGTGGGCTCTCAGAACCACGCCTGGTGGGTGGTTTGTGTGCACTAATTTCCCCTCTCAAGTGGGATTTTGCCAAAACCCAAGGTTTGAAAGCCTCAGCTGTGTGGAGAAGGAGCAGCTCAAGCCAAGGAGGCACCGAGTACCTTTGCTGCTGCTCTCGTCTCAGAATCTCTTTTCTTCATTATTGTAATGCAGCCTTTCATGTGACTTCTCTATGTAACCGATAATGTTCTTGAGCTTGCATTTCACAGGAAAGGTTATTTTTGAAAAGAATAAAGAAAATCCTTATCAACCTACACGCTTGCTGTAGGAATGCCAACTCTCTTATAAGTGCGGGTCCATCCATTCCTTTATTTTGATGTAAAAAAATCTCCTGGCCTGCAACTACAACATGTAAGAGGCATTGCAGGCAGAACTTGATCTCATCTCACTCTGAAGACAGCAGGGCCTTTCTCCCCCAGAATAAATCCCAAACAAGCCCCCCTCCTGCTCCCAGCTTAACTGGCAGCTTCAGCAACAAGAGATAAACTTCAACCCATGTTTCCTTTCCAAGCTTAGTTGTTCATTACTTTTTTTCCTCACACACCTGCCTTGATCCCCTGCAAGAAGCAATTACCCAAATGATATTGTGGCTGGGGATAACTAAATATCCCTCCTGATACAAGGCAGTGATATCACCGTGACTTCTACAGGTCTCAACAGATTTTGTGCAGCATGCCTCAAAATAAAAGGGCCCTCCTCCAAAGTGGTCTTTGAACCTGCCCCCCATTACAAGCACAGCTTGCAGAAAGGAAAGAGAAACGGCAAAATCTCCAACCCGGAGCATTTGGACCAAGTGCAAATCTCTAAGAAAAGTAAAACAGTTATTTGACAGTTCACAAATGCTGAGGAACCCCTGTCCTTCTTTAAGATTATTGGGAGATTAAGAAGAGGTTCAAACGCTCAGACTTTTATTCAGGACAGATGCCTCCCACCCACAAAAATCACATTTCTGGGACAAATGAGCTCCCAAACAGAAAGTATTTTTTAAACAACCCTCTATTTTCTTACATTGCCAGAAGATACAGCATCAAGTTAATCTCCAGATGAGTGTGGGGAATCCAGGTGTCATTGGGCAAACACCATTCACCAGCAACTCCACGTGGCAAAGTCTACCCTGGAGGGAACTGGAGGGGATTCTAGAATCATGGAATGTTTGGGGTTGGAAGGGACCTTTGAGACCATCCAGTTCCAAGCCCCTGCCATGGGCAGGGACACCTTCCACTGGACCAGGCTGCTGAGAGTCCCAAAGACGTAAAAAAGGGATCTGGAGGGGGTCATCACTTACGGCTACAGATCTGAGCTGACAACCCTTAGCAGAGGCAGCTTGGTGAGCAGGGAAAAAGCAAAGCCTGCTGAAGGGCCAAGGCATAGATTTTCTGTAATTAGCAGCTGATGCCCATTGATTTTTGAAATAGCAACTCTCTAAAATGAAACAGGTTGCACGATGGTCACGGCGGCCAGGGAAATGTGCCTGAGCTCCCAGGTGTGCTCCAATGAGAGATGAAAGTGCCACCAGCACGGCACAGAGCAGCACTGACGTGTGCACCCAATGGAGCAGGGACTGCCTCTGAAACCCCTTCTACTCCAGACCAATTTGTGTAAATAACGCCAACATTTCTAAGGCTTGATTGACTGAAGTCAGTGAGAAGGTCTCTGCTGACTCCACTGGGCTCCAGATAAGGTTCTTCAGTTCAGTAGCTTCCAAAATGCATCTGCTTTTCTGATTTGGTGCTATTGTTTGATGCAGGTCAAAACCAAAAGAGTCTTAATTAGCTTCAAACTGAGTTCCCTGTGTTTACAACACCCTGGTTTACAGTTCTGTGCTCCATTCAGGTATGCACATTGCCAATCAGCTGTGAACCCTGGCTACTCTTAAAACACCTGTTTGTCTCACAGTCTCTCACTGACTACAAAACTGCACTTCTAAATTCTCACAGAATCAAAGGTACACTAAAAATAGAGGAAATTCTTGCATATCAGGACAAGGAAAAAACGCACGCAACTTCTTTGCTCACTGATGCAACCAAAACACCCAGGAGTTATTATAATGTGCATTCCCTTGACAGAGACTTTTATTTCATGCAAATTACTATGATTAAGATTCGAATGCTTTTTTTCCATTTTTGCACATTACTTAATCAATGTGAAGTACTGTGTAAAAATTGCATCTCTTCATAACAGTGATTTTGACCAAGTCAAGTGTTGCTGCTAGAATCCTAATCCAGACTTGTGATTCAATTATCATTTAGAGACTTTCTAAATTCAAATTAAGTTTACAAAAAAAAAAAAAAAAGAAAAAGTTAATATCAATATGGATCATTTGTAGGTTTTTTAAAAACAGTTTCCTGTTGAAAGGGAATGCAANCTTCCTAAAAAAAACAGGTAAAATCTGTTAAAAATCTCCTTCCCCTTGGTGGTTTATGTCAAAATTTAGATGGAATATGCATGTACATGGTGCAAGCTGCCCATGAACTGCAATAACCTCATTATTTCCTGTGTTCTCATGCAGTCAGGTTAAATATTTCATGGGTTTTGTGGGGGATAAATTCACTGTGGGCTGTTCATGGGTGTGAAGGTCAGTGATAACCAAGACCTCTTCCACATTCATGGAATCATGGAATGGTTTGGGTTAGCAGGGACCTTAAAGCTCATCTCATTCCAACCCCCTTCCATGAGCAGGGACACCTTCCATTATCCCAGGCTGCTCCAAGTCCCATCCAGACTGGCCTTGGACACTTCCACATGTGCAATTCTTGCAACTTGGCATCGAAATTACTCCCTCAAAGCCAGCAGTGCTAGTAGCAAGCACTTTTGGGAAAGAAACCCCCAGCTACTCAACATAAAGGATCCAATCAGTGGAGGAGTTACTACATCCCTTGGCCCCAGAGATAACACAAACTATTCTGGAGAGCATTAGCCTGGAATGCTTAATAGAACGCCTCTAGATTTCACAGACTAGCTAGAAAATTACATTTGCATTAATGTTTTGGATAATTATTATCCTACAACCCCCTAGAAAGGTTACCTGGTCTCTCAAATCTGGTATGTATCTAGTATGTATGCTAGCAATTTCCATTCCTTTTCATTCCTCACAGGACAGAAATTAGACATTGTCATTCCATATTATTTGCGACATGTTGACATTATAATTTAAAAGGATGCAGCAGTCCTGAACAGCTGGAGAGTAATCCTGAACAATCCTTGACAGTTTCCTTTGGAGGATGAATGCCCCTCCCTGGAGAACTGCACAGTCTCTTATTTTAAACTAACAGCTAATTTTAGACAGTTTGCCCTCTCTGAAATGCACGCCACAGAGACTTCACTACATGGTGAACAGCAGTGACCAGAGATAAGCACCCACACAGAAAAAAGAGAGAGCTCTGAAATAGATTTTTGCTCTTCTAAGAGACATGACTTGTTTGCTGCACTGCCTGACGGAGCCAAGGAGGGACTCTCATTGCTGAGCCAGCCCTCCCTCGTGCTGTGCTGAGCTGAAAGCTTCTTGGATCCCACACGCACTTTGGGACTGCTGGGGTTTGCTGCTCCTCGGAGACTTGAGGGATTTGGTTTAAGCAGGGGGGATTTCTTTCCTCCCCCACCACCTATCCAACAGGCTCAGCCCACTGGGATTGAAAGTCCTTACTCCTGGAAGGGGGCAGGAAGCAAACCTGCAGCGGGGTCAGACACTGCCTCTGTCTCTCACAGGTCTTGAGTGCACGGAGGGATGGAGGCATGAGCCAGAAAACACCTTGTGGGAGGTGGAGGAAGCTCCATATGGCTTTGCCTTGTGGGTTGCTGGGAGAATGGAGGAATGGGGGCTGGGGATTCTCCTCCTGCTGTGCCCATGGAACAGAGCTCCATCTCTCCTGCCCTTCTGCAGCTGTGGTATGGCCTTGAGGACAGGTTCAAACACTCCCTACCAATCAGTGCTTGTGTCTTTAGCCAGCAATCCCTTGATTTTTCTTTTCCTTTCCATCTTTCTTTTTTAATTTTTCTTTCTTTCTTTTTTTTTTCCCTCTTTTTTTCTCCTCAAAATCCTGACTTCACATTATCATGCTCCTGGGCCATCCCAGGCAAAGGTACACTGCTTGCCGATCAGACATCAGCCAGGTGACCCACTTGTCAGACCTATGGGGTATTTTGGGTTCATCTCAAGGGTCAACAAAAGCTGCTGAAATGATTCTTTCTTTATTTGTGTCGTGTGGCCTGAACAGGAGCAGATGTGGCTTGCAGGAGTCATGGCAAGGACAAGCAAGAAGCACAGCAGAAGTGTCTCTGTTGTCAGGGGAGCTGGGGACACTGCCCACACAGGAGGGAGCTCTCCCAAAAAGCTTGCTCATGCTCTGCAGCTCTTTTCTCTCCTGGGTACAACTGCAAGAGCAGAGAAGGACCGAAGGGGTAAGTGCTTTTGTGCCAGGAGCTGAGCAAAAGCCCCCCTCTGCTCAAACAGGCACAAGGCTGGGTCAGAGCTGAGTTGAGCTCAACCACATTTTCTCCAGATTTGCATCAGTGTGGTCAGTCTGGTCACTGATGATGGAATCTTGCTTTGCTGGGACCTCTGGGAGGCTTCATGCTGGCTCTGGTGGGGCTGTGATGCAGCCTTTAACCTATGCAAGGCTTTTTCCATGCTGCACAGCTCCTCTGGGGAACATTTCTGCCTTTTCTGAACAGGAATTGCTGCTGGCTGCAGAATGAAACTGTCTGGAGTTGGGCTGTGCTGGATGATGTGCCTGTGATGTCAAGGGGAAACTCACCACTGGTTTCAAGGACAACAGCTTGAGGTCCCTTCTTCAGCTGTCTGTCACTCAGAAGTTTGCCTCATGTTTCCTACCAGTCAAACATTCCTAACAAATGAGGATAGTGCTCCAAAGAAGAAAGTCTGACAGAAAAAAAACCCACAAAACCCAGAAAGATTTCCTGGTTCTATTTTCTCTAATTAAGAATTACTCCCCTCAGCTCTCAAAAATCTAATCTGGGTGTTATACTTTTCAGGAAGAGACTACATCCCTTGCAGAAGTTATAGCAAAAAGCTTAAAAATCCAGGTTTTGGACTGAGGCGATTTTAAAAAACATTCCACTCCATTCTGTAGTTGGAGAAGCCAACAAGCCATGCAAAAAAACCAAAAAACAAACCCACAACCCTGTGAATGTAAAGGGACTGAGTGAAGTGATAAAACCCTGCCTCTGCAAGGTCTGTGTGGGGAGCACTTGGTCTCAAGAGTGATGCTGTTCCAGTGAAGAAAGATTTGCAGGCCCAAGTAAAGCTGAGCAGGTAATACCAAGCATGGTGCCTTGGGGCCCACAGGGATGGGAGATGAAGCTGCTCCTACACTTGTCTGTGTGCAGGCACCTGAGTGAACACGTAAAATGTGTGTGCCAGAGCTGAGGGGCTTGTGGGGCTCAGGTGTTTGCACCTGGTAAGAAGCCTGGACAAGTTGTGGGAGTGTGGGAGTCTGAAGAGGAGAAGTCAAGACCCATTCTCTTTTCCTGACAGATTCATTGCCCTAAAAGCCAGAATCTGGTCTGTATTTTTCACTGAGGACCAGGTGCACCCAGCTAAGAGGGGAGCCAAAGAGCAATTCCCCTGTACACGGGAATGGAGGAGACAGTGAGGGAAATTCATTATCCTGAGTCCTTCCAAATTCATTCTCAAGCAATTGTTAGAAATGTGAGGTCAGCCTGTGGCCTCTCTGAAAAGAATAAGATAAAATACAATAAAATGGCTTAGCAGTGTTTTTAAACCCTGATATCCCTATTGATTTTCCATGGAAAGCAGACAGTGATGAACAGTAACAGCCCAGTGCCCTCGGGTTGGTTTTCTCATGCTGAGATGCACAATGTATCTAAACAAGTCCAGTTTTACTAGAAATTGTCCTCTGGAGCACCCCTTGTCCATCACAACACCCCAGATCAGCTCCCACCCCATTACACTCCTTTAAGCATGGAGTTGACACAAGTCTGTTTAAAAGCCTTTGATGTGACCCTGGAGATACAGTGGGAAACCACAAACAAACCAAGGCCTGGGTGAGCCTTGCAAACTCTGATCTTTAAATGACCTGGAGATCCTCTCTTTATTTCACTCAGTTTTTTTCAAATCATTCCTGGGACAGCCTGGTGGGGAGAAGTCAAGGGTGTTGGGTGGAAGAATGGCTCACGGGAAGCAGAAGAAAATTCCTGCCTGAGAGCTCCTGAGCCATGACACCCTCAGAGGGTGCCCAGCAGATCTTCCAGAACCTCATTCCATGCTCTCATCCAGAGACTGGAGGCCTCCTGGAGCCAGCAGACACTGCTAGGAGAGCAGATTGCTGAGGTGAGGCTTGCTCCTGCAGCTTCTAATACCTGAATGATATGAGAGACATGGGCAATTCTGGCCCCAAAAACCCCTCCCCAAACCAAGGCTGGTACTAGTTGGGAAAGAAAAAACTGTGTCTTCCTATAGCCTCAACTCTTCCCCAGGGATGGAGCTGTTTTTATCTGTGAAAATGCATTCTAACATGCCTTTGAAGAAGTCCTCTCCTGTCTTGCTTCATCCACTGGCAACAGAATCCATCCCTATCCACCCAGGACAGAAAGAAAACAAAAACCTCCTTATTTTCTTTCCCCCTCGTACATTTTCAATTAAAATAGATTTATGCAAGCTATACTGAACGTGCCACAAATCGCTTTGCATGGTTAAAGTTGATTAATTGGGGTCGGAAGTGAAAATTAAAAAATGGCAGCAGCTCACAAAACACGAATAGCCTCTCCCGGGCCTTGCGGATGATGGAGCACAAGCAGAGGTGCTGGAGCTGGTTCTGCCTGCAGGAGAACCTCCTCCTTCACCTTGGGTTAAACACTCAAGAGCAAAGCTGGGGTCTGGGGGGAGGAGGCTGGCCTCGAAATAATGTGTGTATAATCCTCAAGATAATCAATTTCTTACAGATGTTTTGTAAACTTCCGTGTTCGAGAGCGCAAGCCATAGTACTTTCTAAATCCCTAGGGGTTGTATTTGATATCCGTTTGTTATTTCTTAATGCTATTCAATTTTTTTTCCCCCTGGTTTGGTTTTTTTGTTTGTTTGTTTGGGGTTTTTTTGTCTTTTTTCTTTTTTGAAGCTTGCAGCAATAAGCCTGAGCCTCACGTCGGCAGTTGTCACCGCCTCTGCCATTCCGCGGTGAACTTTGCGCGTGCTTCCATATTCCTTTTCTTACACTCCCGATAAAAGCATTATCAGGGAAATTCAAAAGCAAGCAGAAAACTGGCATAGCTAATTTAGGCTAATTAGTATGGCAGGAGCTGAGTCTTCTACTTCAGAGGTTCCCATGCCCTCCCATGTCTCCACCTGATCGCCTTGTCCAGCAGCAAACCCAGGAGGCAGCTCCAATTATATCATAACCTCTTCAAACACCAAGCCACTCAAGCTAATTTTATCCTATTAAACAGACTGAAGGATTCAGAAGAAAGGTTCTCCCCCAAAAGCTTCAATTACCAGTGTCCCTGATTACCATCTTTACAATCCTATATGCTACAGTTAAATACTTTTTTGCTTAGTGTTGCTTTCTTGATTTAGATGAAAAGCAAGTATTAAGAGCATGTCTTTTCAACTCAAGCAAGTGACATTCATAAAAAAAAAAGGAAAAAAAAAGAGCCTCTCTTGTTATTAGCGTGTTTAATCAAAGTCAAGTTTAGAACCATTCAAAGACAATGTAGCTGGGGAAATGTAAACATCCCCTCGAATCCAGTGGCATTTAAAGCAGCCACAGGTAACTGCCAGGAACAGCAGTGATGGCCAAAAGTATCAGGGTTAGAAGAAAAAAAAAATGTATAAAGAAAACAGCAGGATCTCCTGAGGAAAGGAAATGTCGAACGGTGCTGGGATTAAATCCCATGTCACTAATCAGCAAATAAGGAGAGAAAACAGCCCCCAAGGTGCTGGGCTGGTTCATCCTTCCTTGCAGCAGCACGAGGTGGCCCTGAGCACACAGCTGGCCAGACACACCCACCTGGGTCACAGGTGTGCCTGGGCTTTCTGCCTGGGCCCCAGTCCTGAGGGTGGCCTCAAGTCCTCACTCTCCAGCCAGGAGCTCACTGGAGAGCAGCTCCCCATTCCCCTGGTCAGTGCCTCCTCCCAGGGGGCTGCAGCCTTGGATGGTGACTCCAGGTGCTGCTACCATTCAAATAATCCCGGCTATTATTTTTAACAACAGAGAGAAAAATAGGAAAAAAAAAAAAGTCACCTGAGCATCAAATTAACCCTATCCCAAACCCTGAACCTGGGCGAAGTTCAGGCTCTGGCAGTACCTGTCAGGACAGCATTTATATGGAAACAAACACCACGAGGATATTTATCACCTGGGAACTTCAGCAGCCCAAACCATAACAAAAAAAGGAACAAAAAGAAAGGAACTTATTCTTCTAGAAATAAGTTTTAGAAAGGAACTTATTCTTCTCCTTCCAAGCAGACTAATTTTGTTCATTCCTCTTCTTCCACTGACAGTAATTATTTCAAACACTCTCACAGCTTAATATCCTTGTTTTCTTTTGGGTCATCCCATCTTGTTAGCTCCCAGTCCATCACGAGCAGGAGGTATTTGGGGGTTGGGTTTCACTACGGATCTACTCCTCCTTGCAGTTGAAAATGTGCATTTTTCTTTTCCTCTAGAAACAAACAAACAAACAAACAAACAATTTCTGTCGTTTAACAGAAATTGAACGAGTTTCACCCAATTGCCCGCGCTTTGGATGGTAGGGAGGTGCTATTGTCTGCGGACAATGATTCTCATGCAAATGAAACAACAGCTAAACAAGGATCCTCCCTATCTCTGTTTGGGCCAATTTTCTTAACGTTTCAGCAGGGCTTAATCTGTTGGCAGAAGAGTTTAGGCCCATTAACAGCTAAAGTCACAGAGTCCACAACTCACCCCGCTGACAGTAAACACGGAATTTGAGGAATGGCCTTTAAACAATGGCTAAGCCACAAACCATTTTGTCATCAAATGCTGTGAAAGGCATATAGGCTGATGATTTTCTTCCTTGGGTTACAGCGATTTGCAAGCCTGGCTTCCCTCCCCCGAGTGCCCAGCACCCTCCAGGCTTGAGTTACAGCTGTTTTATTTGCCTTTCCAGCCCTATAGTGTGGGACGGGTGTTGCAGGTGTGCTGCCCAAGAATTACTCATTCCAGGGCTTCATATTATTTATTTGTGTTGACTGCCTTGGAGGCCAGGGCCACCCCGTGCTCTCCACTGGCCAAACACAGGACAACACCACGCTCTGTGTCCTGCAGGGCAGATTCCTGGATTTAATTGTGTTCTGGGAGTCCTGTGCCCGGATCCTTCCCTAAAAATCCCCATTGCTGAGGAACTTCAAGGTCCATTCCAACCTAAACCATTCCATGATTCTTCCTGTGGAAAAGATGGAATTTATCAAGGGGGAGAGAGATATATGGTAATTTCCAAATAATGAATTGGTAAGTAAAACCCATAAGGCTTGAGTCCTGCCAACTGGGATGAGGTTTGGGATGGGGATAAGGATGCTGGGGCTTCTCACCCGTGTTTCCCAGTGAGAAGCCCTACTGAGCAGAGCTGAAGGAAGTCATTTTGAACCCCACTGCCTGAATGGCACCTGAGTTTACCCCCTTTCCCTGAGGAAAGAAGCACCAAGCCATGGCAGATGGCTGCAACCCAGAAGACTTTTTGCAAACTTCCCTGGAGTTGTTTGCAAAATATGTCTCTGGGAACTCACAATGCCAACCCCATCTGCCTCCCGGGCACCACTCTGCTTTCTTCCCAGGACAAACCAAAGAACAGGGAAGGGAAGAGAGGAATGAGGAGCAGGGCAGGTATGGAATGTTCTAACTGCACACTCAGGTACCCCACGCTTTGATTTGTTCAGGCTGCATTCAAACTGTGTCGCATCCACCACTGCCATGAAGAATCCCCATCAGTGCTGCCAGGGAATGAGAGGGAGGGAAGGAGGGAGGGAGGGAGGGAGGAAGGAAGGAAGGAAGGAAGGAAGGAAGGAAGGAAGGAAGGAAGGATAAAAAAGATGGAGTGGGGGAGAGTTGGCTGTGCCTGGAATGCAGCATTAGGCACCAGTATGGAGATCTCTTCATCATTCCACAGCTCTGGAATGCCACATTTCCCTCCTCCACCTCTGGCATTCATTGCCATTAAGGGCAGGTGAAAACATGAGGTTATTTTGGTATGGTGACTTCTGAGCAGCACTTTGGCAATTACTTGCCCCAACCTTGGTATGGATCGGTCCAAAGCAACCAAACCACATTTTTTCCCCCAGTTAATTAGTCCTGCAGCAGACAAGATTCTGGGGTTTGTTGGAATATAAGTGAAATGAAATGAAATGAAATGAAATGAAATGAAATGAAATGAAATGAAGTGAAAAAAATTAGCAATATAAAATAGACTTACTTTTTAAAAAAGTAAAAATAAGAAGGCTTGTGGCCAAATTTTTCTGCCCTTTCAGTTTTTAAAATGAATGCTACAGTGCCTCGTGAAAATTTTTTAAAATGAAAAGGTATCAGTTTGAACCATGTTATTCCTTAATGCCATTTTTGTTTCATTTGTATCTTTAGATCACCACGGTTACAGTGACACTGTTGCCAAAGGCTAATTAAATGTGGGAGGAAAGGTTTGAGAGGCTTTTTTTTTTACAGATGGCAATTGGGAGCAACTCTGCTGCTGCCAGTACCAAGCTATAGGGGTGAGACCAGAAACTTATTTTTTTCCATGGATCTTTCTGTACAATTCTGAGTGATGTGGTTCCAAACACTCACACCTGTGTGAGGAGGTGGCTGCTGGGTGTGGTGTTGGCTGGTGGCACAAAAACACATCCCAGCTCCTGGTGTGGGGCCACTATCCCACCTTTCAGCCCCTCATAGGAGCATTTAACTACAGCTCCAGCTTTCCCCTGACTCCACATTCAAGCTGATGTGAACAGATGGAGAGGCTGGGCATGAATTATATGAATGAGAGTTGGAAGCACAAGGAAAGGATGACATCTAAGAGTTTAACACGGAGCAGACACCTTTATCAGCAGCACCAGGACCACAGGGATGTATTTTGCCGGAAAAGTGTGACAGCAGCACTCCACGAAGTTCACTTTTTACTGGGCTGAAAGCTCTTTTCTCTATTTTTAATGTACTACAGAGCCCTTCTAACTCCCAAAATACCAACCAGAAACACTCCTCGGTAACAAAGTGGATTTATGCAGCAAGCAAGCCTTTCGATCTACAAGGAAGCATCAAAGAGGGGATCTAATGAAATTTTAAAGAGGAACAAGCCATAAAACTCAGATCAAAGACTCTGAATTGTTTTGCTTATTTCTGACAGACCTGAACATTTCTTGGGAGAGTTTCTTCTAAAAGAAATAAATAAATCACCCTCTTAAAGCCACAGCAGGACATTCCCCCATACATATACATAAATATGCACACACACACACTTAGATATACAAATAAAATGCCCACAGTAAATCAATTTGCAAGGTTTGATTCTGCAAGACCTTGCTCAGGGTGTCTGGATGGGGAGGAGGCCTCAGGAGCGTGGTGGGAGAGGACACCCCAGTGCCAGGCTGAGCTGGCCAGAATGAGGAGGCACAGCTGTCTCATCTGGCTTAGCAAGACATTTGTAAGTCACTGATTTCAGAGTGTACAGCAGAGATGTTGAAAGAATCAGGAAATTTAATGTATTAGAATTATCAGACAGACAGACAAGAAAAGTTTGACTTGTATTGAGCGTGCAAGGACATGCCATCTATTTTGGAAGTTTTCACTCCCCTTTTAGGAATTCAGAAGTTGTCACAGCTTTCCTTTTTAATGGGGAGGTATAGATTGAAGTTGTCATAGCTTTCCTTTTTAATGGGGAGGTATAGATTCAAGATGGATATTTTGCTGGAAAAGTATTTCTTCTGGGTTTTATCAGAAGTGACAATGCTCTCGGTGTTCACGGCTTAGTCCCGGCTAATCAGAATGTGCAATCAGAGACATCCCATCCATTCTGCCTGCAGGTGAAGCCAGAATTAATACACCTGAGTGATTCAGGGATCTCTGGTAGGCACCAGAACCTTCTGTCCGTGGACAAGGTTCTCTGCTGCAAACTGAGACCGAGATGGGCTCAAAACTCCCCTCTTCATGGGCAGGGTGTCATCCCAAACACGGGGTTCCAGCCAAGTTCCCCGGGGGGTGCTAGGAGCTCCTTTTGGGTTGCCTAAACCCAGCCACCCAAACTTTGCCGGCCCAAACTTTCACCCCGAACGTGAGCATGGCATGAATCGAGCAATGAAAGCTAATCAGCGTCCTTAAATCTGTCAGAGCAGCAGGTTATTAAAATTACCACCATTCACTATTGGAAGTGGGAACAAAAAACTATGCCCTGGCTTTCTGAGCCTGTTTGTCTTGTTTTCCCACACTGCTCATGAATTACTTCAGTATATTACAATGTCCTCTATCCGTCTTCATTAGCATTGTGAGCAAATTGTATTGGGCTGTAATGCAGAGTTTTTTATTTTTTCTTTATTTTTTTTTTTTTTGGTATTGTACAAACATACACAGTGTACAGAAAATGGGCAATTTAATATGAAAAGAATATTGTGCTTCAGAATTTTTATTTTCTAAACAGTCATTTCAGTTGGGAATTATTGCACGATTTGTGCATAATTTCTCATGGACAGTTATTTAAATATAAATAGGGAAAATATGTAAGTCCATATGGCGGCTATCTACCCTTTCTTGATGCCTCTCCATATTTTTAATAGTGCAATAAACAAAAGATAAAAACATCTCTAAGCCACACACTAGTCAAAAGAAGATAATTGTGCCTCTATGTGTTTATTGTAATTTGAATGTGCTTCAATTAACTTTCCTCAATATTTCCCAGTTCTTTTAAAAGAAACTTAAATTGGTTTTTATTTTGTGAAATTTGTTTTCTGTGCAATAAGGAAAAAAAAAGAAAACCCCCATGCCTTTGTTTACCTCATTATGTTTACATCCTATGCAGGAGTAAAGCTCAAACTCTTTATACTCTTTATTCCCAACAACCTTTTTTTTTTTTTTTTTTTC
>WAAG01041308.1:100140-197951 GCA_013390105.1 Tichodroma muraria
TTTTTTTTTTTGTTTTTTTTTTTCTGTCTCTTGCAAAGCTAAGTAGCAAATTCTTTCTCTTCTCTTCTATTATTTCCTACTTAATTTTAGGTTCTAGTTTTGGCCTTGAACAGTAAAGCTGTTACCAGAGAGCAGTGCCTTGTACTCATGGAGGCTCTCAGAAAATATTGGTGCCATCTTCCATAAAACATTTTAAACACATGCTATTTGTTTTTAGTCTCCCTTCTGGTTTTACACCCTACAAAGAGGACATTTAATATGTACAATAGAATTAATAGGCATGCAGTGTAAGCAGGACTTACATTCAAAATACACTTCCACAAAACAAAGGAGCAGCTGTGAAAATGTAGAGTCTGCTGAAAATTTTCTACTTGGGTATCACATTTGCTAAAAGATTTACTCTGCAAAGTTTTATCTAATTTCCCATTCATTCAATTAAGGAGAGAGATAAATTCCCAGATCCCAAGAGATTAGGGGAAACTATGTTTAGCTCCCCCTTACCCTTGTGATCAAGCCCGTGTTCAGTTTCATGACTACTGCTCTAAAGCTCGTGCTTACAGGCTCTGTGATGCTGATAGAGGAACAGCTCCATCTTCCACCAAATCCAGAGGGATTTGAAAGCACTCAGGATGGCACAGATCTCTCCAGATCAGGAGGATTCAAATCACATGGGACAAAATAACCCATTCAGCAAGGCCAGGGCAACTTAGTGAGGATTGGGTTCTGGGCAACCTGGTCTAGGGGAAGATGTCCCTGGCCACGGCAGGGGGGGTTGGAACTTTGGAATTAGATGGTCTTTAAGGTCCCTTTAAACCAGAACTATTTTAGGATTGTACAGTTCCGTGTATGAATGGTCTTTCAGCTTTTCTGGAAGCAATGGGCAAAGCTCACGGGCTACCAGAGCCAGACAGTTCAGAGCAAGAAGAAAACGCCCACTGAAATCTCTTAGAAATTAATCACATGGCAAGGCAAAGGAAAACACACAAAGTGAAATTAATCACTTTTTTCCTGGCATCTGAGTCTCATATCCTTTACAAACTTGCTTAAGCAAAGACAGCAATATTTTTTGAACAGAACTAGAAACACCTACCAACGTTTTGTTGAAAATCAGTCCAGAATTCTGCTTTTAATCATCAGGGTAGTTATTTTCTGGAGTCAGCTACCCATTTAAAGGTGAAATATGGACCTTGTGTCTGACAAATGGGTAGAAAGGTTGAGCAAGGAGACATTCATCCTGAAAACACTGAGCTCTGAAGGAGATTCCTGGCTGATCTCATGCATCAGGAGAAAGCACAGCTGAAGTGTTCCTATGTCCCACCACTCAGTCAGTGGTTGGGAGTTGTTGGCAGCACAGACAGAGAACTGCTCTTGCCTTATTGAATTTATGACCTAAATACAACAATGATTCTGGGTTGCAAGAGTTTTTCCTGGTATTTACACCTCCTGTGCTTCTATGGGTAATGGGGATGGACAATTCCAGCACCCCCAGACCAAAGGGAAATTGAATTTCTTGCAGTCCTGGTAGGCAAGGTGTCCTCAAGTCCTTTTGTTCCAAACACTAATGAACAGCAGAAATGTAGAGCAGCAGCTGCTTTATGCATTCAAGGCAAAGAATTTGGCAGCAGGTTTGATGAGACCATTACCTCTCACACTGATCTGCATTGTCTCAGGAAGTTCTTCTTTTCATCCATTTGGTGTCCCTAAACTTCTGCTTGGCTTGAGAACTCTTTGAGGATAAAAAAAATCTTATTGGTAGGATATTTTTCTCTTTGAAAGAACAATAATCCACCAACAGGCTGTAGCAACTGTGATATTTCTCCTCCTATTGCTGCAACTAGCACTGTAATTGGAATTGAACCTCTCTTGATACCTTGATGAAGAATTAATTTCCAAAAGCATCCTCAGGTGTGGAGAAGTTTGTAGATTTGAGCCTCACATAACAAACATGGTTACTCGACAAGCACGAATATAAAATGTTAGCTCCTTCATGTTTCAAAGCAGAAAAGCTTCAGGACACTGAACAGACTTTCTTGGATTTTGATGTCTGTTTGTAAAAAAAATTGAGAAAACAAGGCAAAAGCTGGAAAAGACCAAAGATGATATTCTAAATGTTACCAGAAATTTCTGATTAAACATTTGTGAATACACTGCCTGGTTTTAATAAGCTTAAAAGCATCATCAGCAATTAACAGGCGAACCAGAATGATGCTGCACAGTCAAGCAAGGGTAATTGTGCTCATTATATTGCCAGAGATGCAGCTGATCAAAAAGGAAAACACTGTTTTCCCTGAAGTTCCTTCACAGACTTTAGGTGGAATCAGCTCTGAGTTCACAGGCAGTAATCAGGCAAAGGGCTTCACACAGGAGCTGCTCACCAAACTGTGATGCTTCACACACCACCAACACTCACAGAAGGTCCCCCACTGGATGTGAAGATCTCTTTTTCCAAGGCTATCCCTGCTTCTTTTGGCCATTTCACCTGAAATAGCCACATTTTCCCTCAAGAGGCAGCACCAGCCTCTGGTCATTCTGCATTGTGGAGGGCAAATGTTGAGGGACACCAGGGGATATGGATATGTCTGCAAACTGCTTTTTGGAGGCAAAATATCCCCATGAATTTACTAGGAAAGATGAATATGGTGGAACTACAAAATGTGAAGAAGTTAATTATTTTTCTACAGTGCCATAATTATAGTCACCCAAGAATGTGAGAGAGGCAGTGTCTGCTGGGAAAAGGGTAGAAGCTCAGCTGGCATAACTGGAAAAAAGACAGACAAACCATTTTCACAACAGAAATTGTCATCATTTTTCCGATCCAAAGCTGGGATTCTGAAGTTTGGATTCCCACTACTGTTTCTTTCCAGGCTGGGACAAACTGGACCACCCTGAGAAATTGCAACTCCCTCTACAACCAAAGGCCACATGCACCCAGTCAGTGATGGCTCTATAAAGGAATTGCTGGCTTTGTTTGGGCCTTGCTCTGCATATGAACAAGCACTTCACCCATTCCCCTCACCCTGGCCTCTCATTTCCATAATTACCTGCATTTATTGCTTACTGTGAATATGATGCTTTTAATGCCTCAATTTTTCCAAACGGGGCCTGCAGCTGTAGGTGCTGTGCTGCACCCACAGGTTTCTTTAATGGATTGGTGCTTTCTTAGCCAGTGTAACCCAGCACCAGTTCCCTTCAGGGATACTCAACAGCCTCTTCTCCAAGCCAGCAAACTGTTGGTTATGGCAATATTGCCAAGTGATGTCTATTTTTTAAGAAATGTATGCCAATATGATGCCTGCACCCACATTTTCAACAGAGAGACTTGTGGGTTTGAATTACAGCTCATATTTTACCAGCTCCCAGTGTCATGTCTTTTAAAGCTCTGTTTCTGAAAAGCTTTTTCTTTGCCTCAGAAAAAGAAAGTTGCTCCTTGTGCAAACCCGATTTTTTAAATTTATGGTGAGCCCTTGAAGTTTTTAAGCTTTGTGGGGAAACATTTTGCGTGAGAACCACATGTGAAAACATGCAATGTAATTTTTAATATTTCATGGAGGTCCCGAGAGGAGACAAAAAAGGGATTGCGACGAGGTTCGGCCCCAAGCTCAATTCTGCATCTCAGCAATAATTCACCAGCGTAATTCCACCAAGGACTCACATCAGTTCAGTCTGGAGAAAGAAAGTTCTCTAAAAGGCTCTGAGCCTTTAGGCACAGATTCCTTCTCCCGAAAGTCAGGAGGCAGCAATTAAACTCAGTTACATCGGGGTGGACGTGCCCAGCTCGGAGACCACACACGCGCCTGGTGGCTCTCGGGGGGTGAAATGTGTCCTGCTCCAGCCCGGTCAGTCATAGCCAGAAACTCTTTGAGGTTTTGGCTCAAAGGTGCAGCCCTGTGAAATCCTCAGGGATTTCATCCTGCCCCACGTTGGCTGTCCTGATGAAGTTGCCCCTTTGGGAGGACACCGACCCAATTTGCACAGAGCCCCGTCATTAGCATAGACCCATTTCAAGAGAGGTCTTTGAACACCAGTTGCCTCCAAATTCCATTACCTCTCTCCCTGCTGGGTTTTGTGCTTTAAGTATCAGGCAGGGGCTGGGAGAAGAAAAGAAAAAGGAAAAAAAAAATCCCAGTAAGTGAAATCCTAAACCCAAATAATTAGATGTGTTGTGGTTAGTTCTCTAAACTCTTACTTATTGCTTTTTCTCCGTTTGACAGAATATAATCTGCTTTTTTTTTTTTTTTAAGCTTGACACACAGGTCAGTTAATCCAGAGGTTCCTAAGTGTGAATGAGGCAGAGAGAAAGAGGCAAACACCAACTTTTTATGTGTTTCATCTTTGTTTGCAGCCTCATCTGAGGTACAAGCAAATTTCAGAGTCATCCTTGCTTGCAGGTACTCTGAGAAAACTTCAGTTGGAGAGGGAAAAACAAGCAGGATGTCTTTGCTGTCTGGCAGATAAGCTTAAGGGTAACAATAATATCTCATCCTTTGAGAGTCAGGCTTGGGGTTGCTGGATAATTTTAAGAGGAAAACTGCTCGTGGAAAAATGCTGTGTGGACAGAGGAGAGTTTTAGCTCTGCACTAAAAGGTAGCAGACATTTTTTTTTCATCTGGAGGTGAAGATCCAGCCCTGACCTGGCATGGGGGGCCACTCATTTCTCTTGAAAATTAGGTTGTGAGTGCAGGACAACTGAAGGAGCCCAGCTGGTTTGATTGCTCAAAGGTTTTTTGTTTCTTTGTGTTCAGAAGCGAGTATTTAAACTTGTTGTCTAGAAAATTGAAGGGAAAAAGGTCATTTCTGCTAAATATCCAACACTTTGGTGCACTTCACCATCATTACTCTCCACAAGTGAGAGTACCAGCATTCAATGCCTGTAAAAACCTATTTGAAAGTAGGACATAGCAGCCAAAGCCAAGAAAGGTTCCTCACATGGACTAAAGTTCTGCTGCTGTGGGATCTTTGGCTTAAATTCACTTTGATCAGGCCACAGCATGACCTACAACATGTGAACCCACTCTGGGGCTGCAAAAGCAGAACTGCTGGCACTTCACTCCTTTTATTTCAGTGCTTTTGGCTGCATTGGTTGGGTTTTCTTCAGAAAGAGAATTCTTACTTGGAGTGATTTGGGTACAAAAGAAAATGAGATTGAAAAATATACATGGAGTAGAAAGGAGTGAGGTGTGTGGTGCTCGTTTCTTCTCCAGGTAGCCAACTTTGTCCTTGCTTTTGGGGGAGTTTTACCTCTGCAGGGCCAGAAGTTGGACTCGATCCTGGTGTGTCCCTCCCAACTCAGGACATTCTGTGATCTCTCACCCCAATTACACAGGACTCCATGATTCAGAGGAGCAAAATCCTCAAGGACAGACCTTAGAGGTCCTTGAATGGTATTCTCTTTCACCTTTTTGCAGGGCTTGTTAGATCTTGTCAACAAAGAATAGACTACAAACTGGATTTTAAATTCTTTGAAAAGCCACTTGAAGGACAGTTGGGACAATGCAAGGTGACATTACCTGATGGCATTTCTTACTAGCTGCAGTTTTCCTAAAGCTGACGGCTTTCCACACAGTTCCCTCGCAGTGCTGCGGTTTTCCTGCAAAATGACAAAATACTGCGGGGACAGGGTGAGGTCACCACTGGAGGAGACAGGACAGAATCTGTGAGCTGGAAGGAAACAACAGAGGATATTACTGGCACATGCTGCTGTGGATGAGATTACTGTCAGGGAAGACTGAGCTGAATTGACACCTTCAACAAAAAAGGAGACAGTGCTACAGCCACGCAGTCTTTGAAATCCCTTCCTGTGAGCAGCAGCATTGCCTCTGCCTCGCTAAGATTCGGCTTCAATGAGCTCTTCTCCCTCCGTGAGGCTGTCCTGATGTGAGGGATGTAGCTCTGCGTGGTGGCAAACGGGAAAGGCTGTGTGTTATCTGAGCTGCTGGCACTCCAAGTGATGTTGCCTAATCAGGTTATCTTTGGGTTTCACAGAGATGCTGAAAGAGGCCGGAGAGGAGCGGATCTATGGGAGACTCCACGAACAAAGGGCTTGGAGGCGCGGCTTTATTTAGTCCGTTTTAGGATTTCATCCTGCAGCCCTGATACCTGTTTGCCACAAGCAGGCAAACCCACACGGTCTCCAGGATCAAAACCAGGTGATGGTGTTGTTAGTTGGTTTTTGGCTCAACCCAGAGCCTGCTCAGGAGCGGGAGCTCAGCCCACGGGAGGCACTAAGCTGGGACTGATCTTCTACGAGGAGAGAGGTTTCCTTCATGTCTGTGGGATGGAAATGGCATGGGCTGGATTAAGACAACTTTGGGGGACAGGGAGGAAGGAGGGATTTTTTATATCATCCAGAATTTCTCAGGTGCAACTGCAGTGCTCCCTGAGAGCAAAGACCAGCTGTGGGTTAGTGAGTGAAACTCATTTTGTTCCCCAAAACCACGATATGAAAAACAACTCTGCTAATTCAGTGCAACTTGAATTAAGGCTACTACAACAGTGCTGTGTGGAGCCTGCTCTCTTTAGTGTTTTGAAAGCCATTTTGCAACATGGTTCCTCAGAGTGGAAAAATCACCCACCAGGCTTTAGCTCTGCATTTTCTTTTGGTGAGACCTGCAAGCCCAAGTGGGGGTCAGAATGTAATTCTGCAGATTATTCAGAAATGTTGCCATTATCAGGGTGCTCAGGAGCACCTTTTCATGTCATTATCAGTATCCACAAAATGCTATCTGCTTTGAAAAACATTCCCTACCTTAAAATAATAGAATTTCACTCAGGAATATGTAGATTTCAATAGTTCTCATCAACAAACTGTGAGCTTGCTAATCAGCACAAAAAACATGATGGATGAGAAACATGAGAAAACTCCAGCAACTAAAAGTTGTGAGGATTGATCATTTTGAACAGGGATTCATGTTTGCAATTCCCATGAGTATTACCAGGATATAAATCCCAAAACATCAAGAGGGGAATATAACCCCCAGTGGTTTGGAATTAAAGGCATTCTGAGGGGTGCAGAGTCTCATCTTAAGACACAGAATCACAGTGTGCATCTAAATCCCTGTACACTGGGCTGATGTGTTGGGATCACAGTAATAGCAGCGATGATGCAGCTTGTTTGGGGCTTTTGAAACTGGCTGGCACAGACACATCTTCCCAAATTAGTGATTTAAAATTGCAGGTGGCTGCTGCTTTCAGTTTTCATCCACCCTGTAACCCTGGAGATGGTTTCACTAATACAGCACTTCCCAAATGTTTAGACCCCAGGTGTGCAGCAGTGCTCTTATTGATGAGATTTAAATTCTAATTTTTTCTTTTCGGTACTCCTTATGATGGGAACAAAGATAACTGCATCGGGTCATATCTTTCATTATCACACAATCTTTCTTTCTTCCTTGCATTATTGGTGATGGGTTTAATTTGTTTTACAATGAATTTGCTGAGATTGTACATATATTTGGGTACAGGGTATGTCCTTACCTTTAACCAGGATAGCAGCTTGTCTGTGCACTCATGTGTAAGCACTGTCTCCATGTGCACACTTGCACGTGCAGTCATTGTTTTATCAGCGAGTTTTAAACTGCATTATTAATTTGGTTTTTGGGTTTTGGGGTTTTTTTGTGGTGCTTGTCTACATAGGCTCACAGAGTCATAAAATTGCTCAGGTTGGAAAAGCCCTCTAAGACCACCAAGTCTAAAGCTCTCCCCCAGCGCTGCCAAGGCCACCATTAAACCATGTCCCCAAGTGCCACATCTACAATTCTTTTAAATACATCATATGTGAAGGATTTTGTTTTTACTGTATGGAGAATTATGGAGATTCAGGGTGTTGTGCAAATTTTCCTTTAAGTTTTAGCTCAGGTCTACCAACGTTTAAAGGTTTTGAGGTGAGAATCCCAGGATGGAATGCTGTCTTCTGTGCTATTCATAAGTCATCTGGGACTCACACAACGTCTGCCTCTACTTTGAAACATCTGAAGTCTACAGAAAAATAAATACAGCATGAATTAGATGTAGATTTAATGTCCAGAACGTGCTGTGCAACAAGCAGCAAAACAGAGAATCCCCTCCTAAAAGGACTGCAGGATGGCAGACCAAAGCACAGCCCCCTGAAAATGGAATAAATCCATCCCTAATCACTACCAAAGTCCTGAGTTTGCAGGAGATATTTCCCTTATCAAGACCTGTAGCTGGAGTCGTTGATATGGGTAATTTCCCAGGTGTCTGCTGGCCAGGGAAAGGGGTCACCTAGGGGGGAAACTGTCTCCTGGAGGATCAAGAGCTGTGACCCAGCAACAAAGGAAGTGTAGGGAAAGGTCTGCCTATACAGCAAAATGTTACAGCTATTATAATTACAGAAAATGCCAGGGAGCTGGATTCACAGGACTCTTCCAGCTGCATGTCCCTGTGTCTCACATGACATCCTTCCACCCGTACCAGCTGCAGCCTGTGCCTTTGTGGAAAAAGCCCCAAAGCGTGTTCAGGAAGAGAATGAGACTAGAAAAAGGCACTATCACTATTCAGGTTTGCTGAAATCAACGCATGCCATATTGCAGAAAATAAAATACAAGCTATGGAATATTACACTTTGATTTTTCTTCCTGTTACTGAATGAGTTACTCTCCCAGTTATTCCCTCTGTCATTTTTACTGCCAAAAAAAAAAGCCTGAATTTGCATTCTCTTCAAATAAGAACCTGCTGAGCAAAAATTTCCTATATAACCCTTGAAAGACTGCAGAGTGAATTCACATTTTCTTTTTATTTTCAAGAACTGAAACTGGATTGGCCTTGGGAGTCCCACTCAGCCACTGCTGGCAGAGAAGCACTGCTGGGTGACATCTGTCATCAGCCGCTGCTGATCTCAAATATTCACTTCCTAGCAGCAAGACATGCTATAAACAAACAAACAAAACAAGTTAAAAGCTTTCAAAGCGTTCTTCCAATAGCAGTTCAAAGCTATTTGAATTTGAAGAAGTGAATTTGAAAAAATTTGATTTATTTTTTCAGCCACTCCTTCATCAAAAAAATTCTTATCAAGTACCACGTGAGCTGAGCTCTGCACAGATTAGCTGGAATTGCAATGTGAAAAATGTCAGGCAGCAATTCTGGTTTAATTGTGGTTTGCAGCATTTGTCCAGACAGAGGATTTTAGATGGCACTTTAATCTAAAGAAAACACTTGATAGAAACATGGATTTTGACACCTAAAGAGAGATGTATAAAGAAGCAAGGCCTTGAAAACTCAGCCAGAGAAATTCTAGAAATAAAGTAAATATTTTTAGTACTGAAAGTGATTAACTCCAGTGACAGAAATTGAGCAAACTGGGGAACTGCCTGGCTCCTGAGGTCTTCAAATCAGAAATGGATATTTTAACATCACAGAATGGCGAACTTCACGCTGATTTTAAATTAATAGAAAGATCCAGTTTGGGATGCACAGTTTGTCAATCTAAGGACCATCCAGACTTCAAATGATGACTCTATGAAACCACAGGGGTGCACAGGGCTCTGCCACTGCCTCGTGAGATGGATCAGTTTGTCCCATAGCTCTAAAGCTGGGGTCAAAGATTGTTTAAGGACTAGACTTGTTTTAGGCTGAACTTGAAGCTCCTGGGAAGCTCTCTACACCAGAAGGACAGGTGATACGTTAGGCAAGAAAGGCTTCAGCATTTTCTATAGAACCTGATAGCCCCATAAAGGCATCTGTTTAAACATTAAAAATTGGTCCTAATAACACTTCTAAATAAATAAAGCCATAAAAGCATTTCCATCACAGCTTACTCTTGCGTGTGCTCTAAATGTAACCAAAAAACCCCCCAAAAGTACGCAACAAACAAATGAACAAAAGAGGGGGGAAAAAAGGGAAAACTGCTTTCCCCTATTTGGATTCTACTGCATCCCCAAAAGTGAAGTAAAAAAACCTGATCAGAAGGCAACAAAATATTTCCCATAGAGGACAAAAACCTATCTGTATTTTAGAAATGGTACAAACCTGCTGTGGGCGAGACCGCAAGTGTTGACATGAGTGTGTTAGGTGGAGGTTTAGAACATCATTATTTGCTCTTATTTACCAAATGTCTTACCCACCATATTATCTGCCTTTTCAGATGTGTACTGCTTTTGATTTTTAATTGGTCTTATTTACCAAATGTCTTACTCATTAGACTATCTTCTTTCTCAGATGTGTCCCCGCTTTGAATTCGCTGTGAGGAGGACCAGCACATCAAACCAGTGACACACGAGGCTTTCTCAGCATCCTGGTGCCTTTGAGAGTGTCCAGCACCTCGTTTTGTCACTCTGCTGGTTTCACAAGTGGAGCTTTCTCCCTTCCCTGCTCTGTGATTCAACCTGTTCAACAGGCAGGGAGATTAAAGAGGCATTGGCCATGATGGGGCTGACCCAGAGATTCTGTTTCCTCCACACTCTGCTGTCGTGTCTTTCTGAATTATCACCCTTTTAAAAGAATAACTTCAGCACCCAAAGTTGTTTGTTACACTGCACTGCTTTTCTTTTCTCACCTGTGGCAAACTGGTGTAATTCACCAGAATTCTGAGGCACGGAGTCCACAGCAGAGCAACAAAAAACCCCGGGGGTATTTAGTCACTCAGTGCTAAATAAATTCCTAATCTGCAGGAGGAGATGCTCACCAGGGGCTTTTTTTGGGGATGGCAAAATATGGTCCGAACAACACAGAGAAGATGAGGGAGCCCACCACTGGCTGGAGTGTCAGGAGCTGGATAACCCTCAGCACCTCCACAGGAACCCCTCGTGATGTTCCCAAGCAATTCCCACCCCGCTGGGCAGCGATGCCTCCCAGGCACCCACCAGGCTGGAGCCCCACAGAGGGGGCACCAGTGACAGCGAAGAGGGGCAAAATCCCATCGGCTGTGGCACGTTCCACATTTAATCTCAGCTTTCTGAGTGTTCTTCACCTCTCATGGATTTGAATTTGCAATAAAAGGCAAAAGGCGGGCACAAAAATGGCAGTTAACTGTGCAGTAGGTTGGAGGTTGAATTTTTTGTTTCCTTGTACAATAAAATCCATTTTTTCACCGAATAAACCCAGCTGTTTGCACTGATTGTTTAAGAGCCCTCTAACATTTAACCTAAAAACCTTCTCCAAGTGATAGTTTGCCCTAGACATTCTGGTAGCTGAAATTCTAGCTCACAAAGGATAAAGTTTCCAAAAAAGATGTGATTTTCTAAAAGAATCACAGTACAGTCTTAAGGAAATTAAAAAGAAAATAAATTTAAAAATGCATAGAAAATACCAATAATTAAAATTATATAATTATTATGTTGTTCAGAGTTTTTTCATTTCTTTTGTGCACATCTCAGTGCACTACAAGCCTCTCTATAGTTTAATATCTCTGGATATAGTTTTAATATTAAATATTAGATAATGAATAATAAAAAACAAAAATAATGAATAATTTTAATATTTATTTCAATATTAAATTACTAATATTACTAAGACATATTTAAAAATATTACTGAAATTTTTTTAAATGTCAACAATTAAAACTAGTAATTTTTAATAAACATTAGTAATTCTTTAGTAAAAATTAGTAAACTTTAATATTACTAAATAAAAACTAGTTATTTTTAATGTTACTTTAAAAAACACTCTGCTGCCCTATGCAAGCCAATATTACCAACAGCACAGAGGAAAATCAGTGGCAGCAAATATTAATAGTTTATCTTTTACAATATTTCAAATTACCCTCTTTCACCAAAAAAATTTGCTTCATTGACAGCCTGAAACAGGCAGGCTGAGTTTTAACGCGTTCTGCCCTCGTGTTGTTTCATCTCATAAAAACGTCCTTAGCTCATGACAAACACCATGATGAAAACTGATGGCTTGAGATGCAAACTTTGACCCACAGCTACGGCACCAGTCGGGGAAAATTCCGAGCAGAAACCTTCCTGACAATGAGCAATAAAGGAGCAGCATTCCAGGGAGGAACCCGCGCTCCAGGCTGACAACTCGTCGAGAGATTAAAAAGCAGAGAGTGAATTTTTAATGACCTGGAATGCTCTGGAAGATGTGCCTGGTGTAAGCACCAAGAAATTGCAATAAGGAATACGAACCTGGTGGAGACCAAATACTAGTGAAGCTCCAATGAAGAGAAAAAATTCAGTAATGCTGTAGTGCTCCTTCATTGCATATGGTAATTTTAATTATGTCTTGGGCAAACTTTAGAAGGAAAGCTTTGGTTGAGCTTCTGTGTGTGTTCTGAGCTCTTTTCCTGGAAGAATGATCTCTGCTCAGTTATCATCTCCAACCCCTCTTGCCTTGACATCAGAGAATCCCAGAATGGTTTGGGTTGGAAGGGACCTTAGAGACCATCCCATTCCATCCCCTGCCATGAACAGGGACACTTTCCACTATCCCAGGTTACTCCAAGCCCATCCAGCCTGGCCTCCAGCACCATCAAAGCTGTATCAGTTCCCCTCAGAATTTAGACCCTTAGTGCCCTCTATCAATACCAGTGGTCCGGGGCCTGGCCTCAGATCCTGTCCCCTTAATTCCACAAAGTGTGACTTAAGCAGGTGCCTGATACAAAAAGGAGAACAAGGACTGTGTTTCCCTCAGGAGATTCAGAAGTTGAACCTTAAAGGGTCACAGCTCTGCTGGATTTTTTTCCCATTAATTTGCCTTTCCTTACTGGGAGCTTGAACAGGATTTCCTGCACCTGTTGAGCCACTTGCTGGAGTCCTTCACCCAAAGGCAGTAAGATGACAATTTTTTCAAGTCAGGAATCAGAAGGAGCCTACCTGGCCTCCAGCAGGACCAATGAACAATTCCCTGGCTTGGCATCCAGAGTCCTCACCCATCCCTGCCAAATCCGATCCCACACATCCATCTCATTTAAAGGGGATGCCTCAACTCACATTTTAATCTTACTTTTCTAAAAATCCAGCTCAGAGCAGAAGCTGAAGGCGTTCTGTAGGGCTGAAGACTGATGGTCTTGCAACAATCAAAAGCACCAGGACCCCAACACCTCAGAGAGGGCAGCACTGACCTGCCCAAGAGCTCTAGATAGATTATAAAGGTTTCTTCTGGACATTTGACCATGAAGGTGCTTGGCTTTTCTTCCCACTATCAGCTTCCTCCCTAAGCCCTAACATTTATTGAACTCTCTTTTCTTACAAGGAAAGAAAAAGAAAAAGGGAAAAAAAAAGAAAAAGAGGAAAAATTGTACAGAAAAATAAATCCTGCTTTTGTTCTGGATTAAACTAGGTCAGCATTTTCCATCCCCACTGTCAGTTTTTTGCAGTGTGTTTCAAACAAAGCATCATCATTCCAGCAAAAGGTATTTATAAAGTGAGCTTTGACAAAACAATTGTATTTTTTTTTTCCAGAAAGGCTTTGGCATCTGTCACAGCTAGGAAAGATTTAAGATCTAGGTAGAATTTTCATCTCTCAGAATAACTTGGCCTATATTGACTAGAACTAATAGATCTGATGTTTTAAAACCCCGTGTGCAGCAAAGCACTGTAAATTGCAGCTGTTTAGAAATTTCCCCTTTTCATGGAAAATTTACAATGGGAAAAGTATAAATGTTTCCAGGATTTGTTTTTACCTGGCACCCCCACCACCCCCCAGTTGTTTTGACTCAGAGACAAGAATATAGTACCACAAGAAAGCTGGAAGATGCCAAAAATAGTACCCCATGGGAGAAGGAGGATGCCAAGAACACAGACCACTGTGGACAGGGGGCATGACAGAGGTTTTGCTCAAATAAATGAGACGATTTTCAGCAGAGATAGTGAAAAAGACAATTTCTTTCAGTTCTTCCTAATTTTCCTAATTTACCAGCTGGTAAACCCAGAACCTCTTGCACCCACATTTCAGTGCAATTAGTCACAGGAAAAAATAAAAAAAAAGATGACACTTGGAATTTAAAAATAAAGAGAAAGAGTTCTGTAATTTTCTTGCCATCTTTTTCAGCATGCACATAACTAGGGCTAGTTAAGTCTTACCATGCACACACAGAATATTCACTCCAGGGCATTTACTCCGTTGTGGGGACACGTAACCCACTGCAAAGGCAATGTCTCCACTTACCCCACTCTTCCCTCTTCATTAGGAATTTGCTGTGACTCCAGGAGTCTCAGAGCTCCTTACCTGTTCAACGAAAGAGGATTTGGAAGTATAAGGCACAGCTGGGACACACGCTTGGTATCAGTTCTCCAGTCGGATCATCCCTTAAAAACAAATATATGAGAGAACCATCCACCTTTGATAGATAAAACAAGCAAAGAATATCCTCATCAGGGACAGAGACAACAAGAAAAGGACTGAGAGGCCCAAAGCTCACTTGGAGCCTGAGGTTTCGTTAATAAAACTGAGATGCAGGAATTAACAGTAAGATGGGAAACGTTGGAAAGCAGAGGTGTGCACGAGGGACAAGCATAGGAGAAATAGGAGATGGATGAAAGTTCATAGGGCTGAAGTCAAGGGGTTTGTCTGTGGAACCATCAGTGAGGACATCACCATCAGGCCTGCATTTTCACAGAGGTTCTGGGACTGAGTCAGAGGAGAGGGAGAGAGAAGACATGCTGAGGGAATTTCAGGATATCCGACAGTTCTGGAGACCAGGCTGGAGCCAAGACAGAACCATAAACTAGTTAATCCTGATGACTTGGGTTTTAGCTTTTATATTTTTCAGACTCTCTGCTGCTTGATATGTAACTCTGAAACTTCATGTTAGGTGTTGGTAAGTTCTCTTCACAGGGGAGTTGTACAAAACCATCCCTTCCCAGCTGCAGAATCAAGGACAACCATTACCCAAAAAGCATAAACAACAGCGAAGGGAAGGGGGCAAGCCAGGGGGTTGAGACTGCATAACCTGAAGCTGTAATTGGACAATTAACTCAAATATGTAGATGAACCAAAACTTACAAAAGTGTGAAAACTCGTGACTGGGATCCATCTTGGATTCGACCTGAGTGTAGCCCTGGCCAGGTTCTTGTATTGCCCAAAGTGTATCCTTTTAAGGCCTTTCAATAAATAAATTCATTTAACTTCACTTGAAGTTTTTGGGATTGATGCCTTCAAGTGAAATGTCCAGAGCCAAACCTGCCACCAGAAAGCATTCCTGCAGCCCTCTAATAGCTCAGCACTGCTCACAGCAGCCATGCACATCCAGAAGAGAGAGGTAGTCAGTAAATCAATATTATGTCAAAGCCCAAAGTCCACCTGAGTCTGATTCACCTGAAAAACACAGTTCCCATGTCTTCAAACACAGCCAAATTCTTTACAGGGAAAAAAGTCTTTGCTTCCCTGGGTGCTGTGAACGAGTAAATAAGTCTAACAAAATCCAAACACAATTTGGCAGGATGTAACACTTGTTGGAGATAATCCTACCTGCTGAAATTTCCTTTTAACCTCAGTGAAGACTCTGGTACATGCTAAGTATAATCAGGACAGATACCAATTCTCTCCCACTGGAATGCAGAGTGAACAGACTTCAAAATATTTTACTTTCATGTCACATCAGCAAAGGAGAAGTTCTAGAAATAGTTACTTTGGGCTTTTTCTCCTGAAAAGTTACCTGGGTGATTTTGGCAGTGGTAGGTATCCCAGAGTAATAACATAACTCTTAATAATACAACATATATGTAACCCTGAGAGCATTAAATTCAGTGTTCTTGGGTACATTGTGTGATTCTTGGGCTGTCCTGTGCAGGGCCAGGAGCTGGACTCGATGATCTTTGTTGGCCCCTTCCAGCTCAGGATATTCTATGACTCCATGACTCATTCTATGAATTCAGCCCAAACTTTTCAGGTGGTGGAGAAACAGAGGGTTCCAAAGCAGGGGGAATGCAGATTCCCACAGCAGGAGTTGGTCTGATTTCATCCGAATCCATGGTGGGTTGGGAAGGACCATAGGCAAAGTTGTTGTTGATATTTCTTGTCAGTTAAAATCCCCTCACCAGAACTTCTGCCTTAACACCCAGCTTGAAAATGGCTCTCAGGTATTACAGGATGGGGATGACAGTTGTGGTTATCTGAAGACACAAACGGGGAGTCCCAAGACCCCACAAAACATTTTCTGGAAATGCCCATTATGTTATATGAAGTGTTTATTCAACTTCAATTAAAGGTCTGATCATGCGCTAATTGCAAATTTCGTTGCAAACCAGCGTGAGTTCCCTGATGATTAAAGGACTGATAGTTCTGTTATTAATTATCATTTCTAGCATGGAAGGCTGCTGTGTGATTCCCTCTGCAGAGGTAGGTGCCATCAATAGGCTCCTGAAGAAGCATCCCTGGCCTTGGAAAACTTAGAAATCTAAACAGACAGTGCAGACAAAAGAACTACCATTATCTTCCTTTTCCAGATGGGGAACTGAGGCACAGAGAGATTAAGTGACTTGCCAACATCTGTGGAAGAATGGAGGATTAAACCTTGATCTCCTGAGTCCAAGTCTGGTGTTCAGTCACCGGACCAGCCTTCCCACTCCTGCTAATGTGTTATTGCTCTCATCTGCTCAGTGGTTTTTCCTACCCACTCCTACCTAATCCCTTTTCAAGGTAGCCCTTGAGGGACTGTTACTTATGTGGGTCAGGGCTGGATACAGCCACGCCAGAGAGGGACACACTCTTTTTGTCCTGTGGGCACCACTGGCCCAGCTGGCAGGTGCCATTGCTGGGTGGCATCGCAGGAGCAAGGACTTACAAAGTCATTTCTACTTCCAGGCAGGAAAACCTGCTGTGAAGAGCTGGGCAGCAGGGAAAGAGGAAGCTGATTGCCGTGGCTCTGGCTGCATCTGCAGTTCCCATCCTAACGAAGCCAAAGAGCGTGTTCGTGTAGGAGGAAGGGTTGCAAGACAAGAAGAAAAACGTCTTGACAGATGAATATTTGGATCTCTGGACTCTATCAGTATTTATTTCTTGGGCTGCAATACCACCTGCAGGCCCCAGACCGGGGCTGGACGCTGCAGAGAAAAGAAGGTCTTACAACCGAAGGGGGCAGGTCCCAGCCCTCAGGCCCCACGGGAGCCCTCCTGATGGATGGGGAGGGTTGGGATGATGCCCTGCACACACCACTGGACTCACACACCCCAGGCTGCACTGTCCAAACCGGTCCCCTCAAAAAAACCCTTTATGGAGGGAGGCCTGCAAAGGAAAATAAGTCTGAAAACAGCCTTCGAGGCGCAACGCTGCAGGCCTTCCCGGATAACCGGGTAACGAGGCTCTTTCCCTGTTTGCCACAGGTCAGGGCTTTGTGCTCCGCTGAGAGGGGCTGCCCCGCTCCCCCAGCCCGTGTCCCCAGGGGGGTGAGGGCGGGGGTGTCACCGCCAGGCCCTCTCCTCAATGCCTGTCACCCCGATTGCGGTGGGCGAGAGATCACAGGCGAGCGGCGGGATCTGCTCAGGAGGCATCAGATGGCGTCGGAGCAAGGGTAATCCAGTTATTTTTAGAGAAGTTTTTCCACTCGGAGATCATACACACTGCAGATCACAGAAACACATGCAAGCATGAAATTTCATTTTTAAGAATTCTTTTCCCGGGGCTTCCCTGTAAGGTGGCAGTGAATGGGAAAAGCTACAATCATGACAAGACAATTACAGAGGGTTTTTTTGCTAAGCATGAAACTTAGGAGAAAAAAAAAATGTTTGGGGGAAGGGAGAAGAATAAAAATGCAACTCACAAGAAAAGTCATTTTTGCCCACTTGTCTTGTTCCACTGAAGCAGAATTAGACATCGTGTCACATAAGTGATTTTAAAATAGAAATTGGCTTTAAAGTACCTGAGAAAAATAAGCAAATGTTTGAGCTTGAACTGCTTGTCCTGGTTTAGCTCTTTTAGTGACAGTGTGTATGCAAATGGGGAAACAGCCGGCATCCTCCTAAATGCTGCAAAACACACACACTCTTGTGCTTTTAGCATGAAAAGACTGGAAGACATACATTAGGATTTGTGGGATTATGGTGAGAAAGCAGGAATGATAACTTTGATGTTCTTTTTGAAAAAAAAAAAAAAGGGGTGAAAAAACAGAAAACTGCGAGTGGCTTTTTCTCTTCTTGGCAAAGCCCCCCAGGAAAAAGCTAGCATGGAAAATGGATCCCCTCTCATCTTCTGGAGAGGCACTTCCTCCCCTTCCAGCCTGGGTTCACCGACATGGCTGTGCGGGGGAGCTCAGACGCTGCGTGTCTGAGCCCTGCTTAGCCTGTGGATAAACACAGAGGTTGGCTTCTACAATGGGCAGCCACGGAAAACTTCTTAAGGAGCAAATGTTCCCTGCAAAATAAATAACAATTCTGCATCCAGAAACGCTAAGACAGAAATGACTTGGTTTTGGCGAGAAATGCATGATCGCCGCTGCCTCGATGGTCACTTAGCTGGGAATTTAACTCTGGGGGAGGTTTCTAACTTGGTTCTCATTAAATCAAGTCCCTTCTTGGTGTGGGCACCTTCTGATGCAGCCACAACTGCGGAAAGGTTTCCACAGCTGCCCTATTCATCACTGCAGCATCCCAGCAGCTTTAAGTAGGAAATGGAGATCCTGGTAAAAAAACAGCTCATTGATTCACAGCAGAGGGAATCAAGATGTTTAAAAATTGCCTGAAACTTTTCAACTGTCCTTATTCAAGAGGCAGGGGGTTTAGCACATATCACCTAGGAGGAAAGTGTCATAAAGCAAAAAGTCTAAGAGGGTTTACCTTGATTTTGTAGCATTGCAGCATCTCTTTGGGTCTCTCATCCCTCCATCAGGCATTGCTCATCTGCACTCAAAGGTGGGAGAGACATGCTCAGCTCCTCCAGGTCTAGGGACAACACAACAAAGTAATTTGTCAAATTGTCAAAACTCAACAGACAGTGTAGAGGAGCAGACTGGGGAAATTTGGATAGACTGTGCCTTCACCCAGTCCTAATCTCACCACTGGAGGCTGTAAACATGATGGGTAAAGTGACAGTCTGGCTACAAATCTGTCTGGCAGCTTCATTAGACATCTTTCGCCTGACTGATTAAACTGCATTTAAGACCCACTTTCATTTTTTCAAGTCTTTTGTTTAAATTAAAAGGTCATGTTTTCGAGCGAGTGATCCGCTGCCCTCTCCAGTCTCCTGCCACAATACAGTTACATTACTACGAGTGTTGCACAAAGCGCTCTGAATAAGATCCACAGACACCAACAAATGTCGCAGCCAGCGGAGGCTACAGAAAGGGGTTTTTGTCTGTTCGTTATGTGCCACAGCAGGGAAACGAGCTTGAAAAGTCCCCCAGCCTCAAACTTGGACTATTTCTGCTGTGCACTGGAGGGCTTGCAAAAAGTACTCTCGCAAATTTATTCAAGCAGCAAACCAGGTTTGCCCCGTGCATCTTGCTCCACCTCTGTTTTGCTGCTGCTTTGCCACTCGTGAACTGAAAGAGATTTTTTGGTGGTTAGACAAAAAAAAAAAAAAAAAAAAGACCCAGGACCTGGGATTTGGGGTCTAATGCTGCCAAGTGCTGAGTGCCATCTGTTCCCACTGGCTCCAGAGCTCCCAGGATGGGGCCCCTGCACGGCGGAGCCTGACGGAGCAGGGCAGCTCTCCAGAAGATGTAACTCGGCATCTTGGGAGCGCTCCCAGTTTACACCTCAGAATGTCTGGCCCGCAGACAGACCACACTTAACCTGTCACCCCGCAGCCAAGCGCTTCCCTCAGCTCCCAGAAAACAGCACTCCAAAGTGGGAGAGGTGTCCTGGCTGTGTTTGAGATTTTGGTGTGCTTTGTTTCTCACTAAATCCATGTAGGGACTCCCCTATTATCTGTGTTAGTCTCTTCTCGCAGGTAACAAGTGGTAGGACGAGAGGAAACTGCCTCAAGTTGTGCCAGGGGAAGCTTAGACTGGATATTAGGAAAAATCTCTTTGTCTAAAATGTTGTCAAGCACTGGCACAGGAGAGAGGGATTTAAAAGCCATGTGGATGTGGCACTTGGGGACACGGGTTAGTGGTGGCTTTGGCATCACTTGGACTCGATGATCTCAAATTTCTTTTCCAAACTGAAGGATTCTCTGATTTTCTATGCTGGGAGGTGATGGTGCACTGAGCACTGCACTTTCTGAAGGCACGCTGATGTCAGTCTAAAAAAGTCCCCCAACCTCACTTGCACCTTCCCAAAGGTTTTTGCTGGATGGAGAGAGCACAGAGATGAATTGAAGGGCCAAGGCAAGGAGCAGCCAGTCCCGAGGAGGGCGAGGGATGAGTTGTCTGCTCCTCTCAGGTGAAAAGAAAAATCAAGGGAGTTGAACAAAAGGACTGAAAACAAGACACTGGGTCACTGCCCCTGAGGAGTCCTTGCTTCCTGCTGAGAAGTTTAACTCCAGCATGAAGGGGTCAGCTCAGTGCCTTGCACAAGGGCCCACTTTTCACCAAGGGGATGTAAAAGCTGACTAATTTTTACTAAATAAAATGAGCCTTTGACAAGTGCTCTGCTACAGAGGCCTGTACTCTGACCTGCTGTGACCTGCTGTATTCCCTAAACTGCAACTCCCTTAATTGAGAACATTATAAATGTGACTTAATAAACTGAACCAGAGCTTGGATTGAAATATCCAACATGTCTCCTCCTGAGTTTTTTTTTTAATAAAGCACATTGCATTGGAATTTTGGTTGTACACAAAAATGTATTTAGTAGAGGGTTACTTCCCTTTCAGGTCTAATTAAATCCTCAATAATTACTAAGGTTTTACTGAGATTTTGTGGTGACATCAAAATCTCCCAGGAACAGCTTTTCCATTGGACTGCAGTGGGATTCAGTCTCTCGCAAGTACAAGTGAATAGTGACACTGCAAAAACAACCCTGCTGTCTGCTTATTGCCAGGATCAATAGCTGGTTAGGTAAAACACCTATGTTATTACTCTAAAATCAAACTTTTCTGACCCACTGGCACTTTGCTTGCTGAAGTCCTGCAGTGTAACATTTGCTTTAGGACTACATTTCTCTAACTGATGTGCTGAAGATCCACACGCAGGTATCGACTGACAGGAGAATAGACCCTTTAGCATTTAAAAGTAAATCCTTGACATTTCTGTCTCAAGCAGAAAGTCCAATTACTCTCCTTTTGCTCTGTTCCCTGGTCAGAAATTTGAAAAGTGAAAAAAAAATCCGGAGTACACAGTAAAATTTTCCAAGTTGTATGGATTGCTGTTGGAGCAGCAGTAAGTAAGAATATTTTGGATACCAACAAGGCTAAAGCAGTGTTTAAGACTTGCTCCTGTAAAGCCAGAGGACATTTTGCCGTTGAGTGCTCATTTATAAAAAGTGAAATTAATTCCCAAAACCTAAGAGAAATGGTTCTGAATGTCCCCTTTTCTTTCCTTCACACAAGCTGAGTTTTTTTCACAACTAGCTGACTATGAATAGGCACAACAATTCCAGTAAGCCATCCATTTCCACTGCCAACAATTATATCAGTTATCCAGGCCCTTATGTGTCATTTAATACCTACTTTCATAAAGGGAGAGATGAAAAGAACAACTACAATAAGATGCAGTTAATTATGGATATGTTTATAAAAAGCCTAATGAATAATAAACAACGTTTTATTTCCCCCGTCTATGACACAGTGGCAAATAATTAAGAATCAAAAGAATTCAAAGTATTAGGTAACAATCAGAAAACTTGTGCAAGATTTTTTTCTGCTCGAGTTTAATTGGTTCATTGTTCCCATGAACTATAAACCACGGGGTTGATAGCGGTGCTAAAGTTTGCCTCTATAAAGGAAGATTAACATATTCGGGAACTTTACCCTAATCCTTGTTTTGCGTTAACTCAAGCAGATTGGATTAGTAATTCTTACCTACCACCCACTAGAAGAAAACGGGTTTCTTTTCTCAGACAACTGCCTGCATTGTACCTCCGTGTGCATTATCTGCTCTGAAAGCGTTCTGCAGAAAGAAATGATGTGAAGTGAAAGGGAAAAGAGTTTTACACTGCGATGGCAAGGAACAATCGCTGACGTGGCAGAGCCTGAACTCTGCTGAAAGGTTAGACCTGTTCCTGCCCAGCTCATGTGCTGCTATTTCAGGCAAAATGAGAATAAGCCTTCCCTGAACTTCCAATTCTGGAAAATAATGAAAACTAAGGAGAGTTGATTTACAGGATCTGATTCGGAGACAGCTTGGGGCTGCCCAGAGAGGGAGCAGAGCTGGTTCAGTGGTCAGGCTCTGCTGAGTGTGTCTGCTAAAGATGGCATTGCAAACCCACTGGGTTCCCAAGTGCCCAGCTCAGCCAGGAGGGGGGCAGCTGCTGTGGGAATCACCCCATCCTGTTGGTCTTCCCTGTGCTTGGACACTGTTCAATATGAACCAACCACAAGTACCACCATAGTGCTGGGCCCATGGAAATATCCCTCTGCAGAGTTAGATCCAGCAGGTCTTTCCCATCCTGCTGCTATCCCATTTTCACTAATTAGAATCAGAGAATCACAGAGTGGTATGGGTTGGAAGGAACCTTAAAGCCCACCCAGTGCCACCCCCTGCCAGGGGCAGGGACACCTTCCATTATCCCAGGTTGCTCCAAGCCCTGTCCAGTCTGGCCTTGGACACTTCCAGGGATCCAGGGGCAGCCACAGCTTCTCTGGGCCACTTGTGCCAGGGCCCCAGAACCCTCACAGGGAAGTTTTTCTTCCCAATATCCCACCTAATTGTGCCCTCTGTCAGTTTAATTGCCTGAGCAAAGTCCCACTTGTTCTGAACTCAGTGTCACGTTTTTTACCCCAGGAAAGAAATTTCCGGTTCTTGTTCTGTCTGCAGTTACTTTGCTCCCATATTTTTTCTCTTTCAGTGGCTGTAGCCCAGACCCTCCTACTCCTTTTCCATATGCAAGAACTATTAAAGAACTATTATAAAACAAGAACTATTCCTTTGCTCCAACATAACACAAGATCCCAGCAAGGGAGAAAACCTAACACTGACATGATGGCCAGCAGAAGGACTTGAAACTGTACAGGTTTTTGTGAACCTTTTAAGTCCCAAGCATCTCCCAGATGCTTCACTGGGGAATATCATCTTAATATACATGAACACACTTAGCCAGACTACTTTCATCACTCATCAACAAGTTATGCCAGGACATTTGAGCACTCTTGGAATAAGCAGTATCAAACTCTTTGCACAGTATTTATGAGCAATATGACGCCCCAGGTGAACACAGGAGCTCCATGGATCACTTTCACACGATAAAGGGATCAAAGCATGCAGGGCCATGGAAGAGCCTAACACAAGTGATGGTTCCTGTCCAAGCTCCATTCAAACACAGAACTGTAAAACTCCCACAAAATGTGGCAGCAGCACTTGGAAGGAAATGCCAAGGTATAGAAAGGCAACTCTTTGCTTTCCAGAGCCAGTGATCTTCCCATAACCATGGCCAAAAATCAATTAATATTTGGGTGGTTTCTCTCTTTTTTATATTAAGCAGTGATTGTAACTTGGAACAGCTTAAAAGCATTCAGTTGCCAAGGCAATAGGAAGTAAAGAGTTATCAAATCTGTGTGCTCTAAACATTGAGAAATATTTAGCACAAGCACAACTACAGTGATTAGCTTTGTGTTAAACTACAGGGGGCAACAACAGGGATTTTTGGGGCAAAAAGCAATTCCACCTATTAGCCGTATGCCAAGGAGACAACCGGCTAAAGCATGGCCCATTTTAATCTGGATTTCTGATTGGACTTCAGTAGTTATCAATAAACCCCATTGACTCAGTAGTTGTCAATAAAACCAATTTACTCCTGCTCATTAGCAGACAGGGATATTAATTAACTCTGCAGCCAGGAATGAAAGAGACCTCCTTGAAGAAACTCCAGGTATTTGCCCATCCTTCCAGCCCAATGTTTGGAGACAGCAAGAAAACCCCAGGGTGCCCCAAGAGTCCCACAGAACTTGAAATACTCCAGTGCATTTACCAGGGGAAGTTTGGGGGTTTTTCATATCCATGAACCACCTTTGAACTTTGCACTGCTACCCCTTGAAACCTTTTTCTTCCTGGGAAAAAGGAACATTGCTTCTGCCACATCAATTAATGAGAAATGAAGAGTGTATCAATAAATTTCTCAGATGCTTTTAGTGTCTGCTATGAGAGCTGCTGATATGAATTTTTTGCCTTCTTCCTTTCTCATGGTTTTCCACCAAGCTATGCCAAACACGCTGCATATCGCTTACTGTTTGGGATTTTGTGAAGGGAGAAAAAAAATAAAACAAGCTTCCAAGTACTAATTTAAAACTGTTGTAGTGAACTCTCCCTTTTTTTATTACATAATAGAGTCTTTTGTCCTCAGTTTTCCATCTGTTTGGTAAGCATTTTTCACTTGAAGACTCAATTAGGACAAAAAAAACCCCCACACAATCATTCAATTCAAAAATTAATTTGGAGATCAAGGGACTGACTTAGGCCTATACTAGTGACTAAAAGCGATTCAGGCTTTGTCACATGATCCAAGAGAACTGAGCAACAACAGTTTAGCTGCTTTAATCCTGCTTAATTTGAGTGCAAAGAAATTCACATGTGCTACTAAGAACATTTTGGGAGTACACTGTGTCCATTTTTCTGGGTCCCCATGTCCAAAGACTTTGTTTCATTGAGAGCTCATGACATCCTTGATTAGCAACCCCCGTGCAGACAAATGAAAAGCACACAAATTTGCAGAAATGGAGAGAAAACTACTCAGAAAATATCCTGCTGAGGCAGAGGTGATTTCAGAAAGCACATTTTACAAGCAGTAGTGATAGCAAAACCAGCACCTTTTAGGGGTTTTGGCTGGGAGGCAGGTGCCAGGGGCTGTTTAAAAGACACATGCCATCAGTAACCCAAAGAGTACATTGAAAGAAATAATAAAAATATATCAGGGGAGGACTTTGAAATACATATCTTACTAGTTTTATAACTTCTTTGCATGTTTTGCACAGGCTGTTGGGTCATTAGCAGAGAAATGCTGCTCTCTCGCCACCTGGCACGAGTGTGTGACCCCAAGGCCAAGCCACGGGGTGTCAGCCCACCAGAAACTTGGCTGCAGCCTACTCTAACGGGGACAGCCAAGGAAATTTTCATTAGAGGAAGGAGAACTTGCAAAAATCCCATCCGGCAAGCACGCGCGCGCGCACGTACCCTCTCCCCCTTTAATGCCTCGTGTGCGTTTGCTGGGTTTGGAAGAACTTAATTAAAGCCAGTTGTGAAATTTCCAAGGGGAAAAGAAAAAGTAATCCCTTACAGTAAATGTGCTGTGATTGTTCTGGGTTCACCATTCCTCTCCCCCTGGACTGGTCTCACCATGAGACAACAAAATCTGAGAGATCAAAATGCTGAAACAGGCTGTGCTTGCTTCTCATCCTCCGTTCAACAAGAAAAGTGGAGGGGTTGGAACTTCTTCATCCAAGCAAGGAACCTTCCCTGAAAGAAACCTCCTTCCAGTGCCTTAAGGGGCTATAGAGAACTGGAGAGTGACTTTGGACAAAGACGTGGAGTGACAGGACAGTGGGTAATGGTTTCCCACTGCCGGAGGGCAGGGTCAGATGGGATATTGGGAAGAAATTCTTGTCTGTGAGGGAGGTGAGGCCCTATTTGAGGTTACCCAGAGAAGCTGTGGCTGCCCCATCCCTGGCAGTGTCCAAGGCCAGGTTGGACAGGACTTGGAGCAACCCAGTCTAGTGAAAGGCATCCCTGCCCATGGCAGGTGGTTGGAACTGGATGTTTTTTCAGGTCTCTTCCAAGCCTGAAAGAGAGATCGATAAATGATTCTATGAAAACTTCCCTAAGAATCATAAAATCATTTAGGTTGGAAAGGGCCTCTATGATCAGGGAGTCCAACCACTAACCGTGTCCAAACAGCTATTCTTCCCAGGAACTTCTGGTAATGGACTTGCTTTATCATCTTGACTGCCAGAGAAATGCAACACAAAGCTATACAATCTTTTTTTCCAACCTCTTCAGTCCCTACATATTTGGTGAGTTTCTAGAAGTTGTGTGGAGTGCATTGTAGCCTCCTGTTTAACACAGGGAGGACAAAACTGTTTAGTCTTCAGCTGAAAAAATAAGTGTGGTGGAAAAAGAGTGTGAAAGTAGGGTGAGAAACCCAGAGAAAATTCCTGAGCAGCAGCCCTGAGCAAGGCAGGGCACAATCTTGGAGCTCTCTGCTCCAAGGCAAAATTGCTCCTCTCCTGCTGCCCTCTCTGGTACCTGGACTCTCCAAACCTGTCTTTTCAAGTCTGTGATTTCTCTGGCTGTGAAGATCCCGATTTTCCATCAAATCTGCAAGTGCAGATGGAATTCCATTTCTGGCTGTTGCAGGACAAGCATAATAGGCAGACAGAATCATAGAATGTTTTGTGTTGGAAAGGACCTTAAAAATCATATAGTTCTAACCCCTTTCCATGGGCAGGGATAGCTGAGACTGAGTGTGAAAAAGCCTGTCGGGCCTCTTTGCTTTGATTTACAGCTACTTTGGGATCTGTGGCATTTTAGGACAAAGTGCCCTGCCACAACCTTGGCAGAAAACAGTTCACTTGAACCACAAGCCTCCAAAATGCTGGAAGGTCAATTAAAGACACAACCAAAGAGAGGCCACGAGGACAACGATCCTGCTGCTCTGGCGTGGGCAAGGAAGCTGCACAGAAAGGTCTGTGTCGAAACCCAACTCGTTCAGCATCAAAGGGAGAAGGAATAACAAGCAAGGCCTGCCCTCCTCCCCTTCCCTGTGCTGGGTGTTTCATCCAGTCGGAGTGGCGGTGCTGGCGCGGCGCCAGGGATCTCTCCGAAGGATCCGAGCGGAGCTGATTAAGAAATGCAACCGAAGTAATTAATGGTGGGGGAGGACTGAATCGACGGCAGAGCTGGGATCTGACTCGTCCTTTGCGACGGTTAACCCCAGAAAGAGTCAATTAGAGCAGGACTTCCCAACCTTTTGCCACAGACGCTCTCACTTTCAATTAAAATGGCTCGCCGGGAACCCTGAGCTGCACGTTGGAGCCAGCAGGCTGCCCTGAGCATCAACCTTCCAGGGCCTTTGTAGTTTCTGACCATATTCCTCTGCCAGGCCAGTTTTTAATTTGTAAAAATATTTGTCTGTATTTCACCCAGGCTTTCAGACATGTTTCTGCCCTCTCTGCGCTCTGTTCAACATCTTGGACGAGGTTCCAGCCTCTCCAGTATCAGCAATGGCACTTGCTCGGAATTTCAGGACTGGACATGGTTCTCCCCTGTGTTAAGGTCATGTCGTTGGTAAGGTCCACCCATGTTAATGCTGGGTCAATATTCTGGGCCACTGTAGAGCTCTGGAAGTTTAGCTCTGTCTGGATGGCTGCAGGTTTGCCCAGGTTTGGAGGTGTTGAAGCTGATTTCAGCCTCCTGAATTCATTATCATTTTGGTACAGGTGTTGTGGCAAAACTCCGTAACAGCTCTAGCTGTTTTACCTCAATATAGAGCAAAGGAATGAGCTAGGAAATCTAGGCTGAAAACCCAATTTTAACTTCATCTGTTCTCTTTTACATCCTTTGTGTCAAAACAGTAACACGCGAGAATTACAAAGGAATCTTTTTAATTTTTCAATATAATATACTTTTCTCTGTGTTTGTGTCTTGGAAGAACTCTGTGTAACAGAACAAAACTCAGTTCACCCCAGCAAGTCAAAAAAATTCAGAAGCTTCAGACTTCTGACTGGCTTTAAAGGAGACTCTATACTTTAACAAGTGAAAATTGTTCTTATTTAGCTTTTGCTTATGATCACATAGAAAGACCACACCATACTGAGCAGCAGCATCATAGTGGAGAGGTAATATCTTAAAATTTATCCTCCATTTTGCTCCAGACATAACCACCCTAAACCCCCAAAGTGATGAATATTTACCCTAAACCCCCAAAGTGATGAATATTTACCCTATCAGCGGAGACACATGCAGATTTAGTCCCTTTCCCCACATCCTTTTAACATAAAATCAAGGTTCATTTCCATGTCACTCTTTTATGATCTTCATCTCAACTGGAGAAGACATTTTCCAGCCCAGAGGGCAAAGCTTTGCATTATATTGTCCAAAGTACCACTTTTAAGTCCTGTGGTGAGGGTCACATTTTTTATAATAAACCCTTCATATCCTGTATTATCTCCTTGTTAAATGGTTCATGACATTAATTGTCATTATCATTCAATATATTTTGCACTGAATTAAAATATTTCACCAATGCTTTTGGTTGAAAAAGCAAAACATAATATACCATTTTATGAGTAATTTTCATGAAATTTTGCATGCATCCAGATCTTGTGAGGTAGGGAACACACTTTGTTTGAACTTTATAGCCTTCTCATTCAGTTTTCATTAATAATTTTCCCTTTAGTTCTCAATAGGTTTCTCTAGCATTGAGGGAACAATATCAGAGCCCTCCTGTAGCTAATTTAATATCTGTAAATTTCCATGGCTGATAAGCAACAACTGCGCAGATGAATAGAAAAATAAAATAGTGAATGTGGGAGAAAAAAAAGAAAAAAAAGACCAAAAAAGAAACCACCCCACAAGTGAAAGTGAAGACTGCAAGATGCTATGAAGTGATAATCATTGTAAAAAAGTTTGGCTTTGTCAGGTAAAATCAGCAGCAGAACAGTGATTAATATTTGTCCTCTAGAAGTAAATGGAAAACTTAAATTTGTTTGTTCCTTTCAAAAAACATTCTCTTAATAAGTAAAAATGCTCTCTAGAGTTTTTCCCCAGCCCCTGTTCTGAGCTGTGCTCACACACATTCCCTAGTCCCTAAGGCTCTGGCAAGGACAGATGTGTTTTCTGCACCAAGAGATCATTTTCTACCACACCTTTCTCTCTCTCAAAGCAAGGCTCCGGCCCACATTCCGAACTTTACTCCTCTCCTCAACACAACCAACTCCCAAATCAATCCATTTTGCCCTTTTCAGTGCTTCTGCCTTGCATTTCACAACCTATTTCTTGTAAAACCTTTGCATTCCCTCCCTGAACTTTGCATGATGCAGCTGCTACTTCACATTCTCCTCACCTCCCATAGCCTGAAATCCAGCTCCTACTGAAGATGCTCCTGCCCCGTGCTACTTCTCCTCCCTCTCCTGCTTTTCTCACAGCACAGTCTGGGGTTGTGTTGGGATGAGGTGATGCCCAACCCAGCTTCTGTGGATGAGCAGCATCCAGAGCAGCCCCATCACAGGGCCCATCTCCCACTCCCTGTCCTCCCTCATGGCTGCAGGCAGTGTACAGCCCTGCCCTGCACTCTCACATGAATCCCACGGGCTTTGGTGGCCACTTCAGAAACTGAACACACCATCCTGGATGGGAATTTTTGGAGCTGTCCCGTGCAGAACCAGGAGTTGTACTCAGAGATCCTCACGGGTCCCTTCTACAATTCTAAGAAGACACACTACACAACCCAGAGAAACCCAGTAACTTTGCAGTGTGTGATGCCACTGCCTTTCCACAGAAACTCCACCTTTAGCAGATGTATTAACTGCAGCTCCACAGCAAACAAATCTTCCAGCAGCAGGCCTTGCTCCACAGCAGCCCAGGGAAAGAGCCCCACCTGGAAAGAACACTCACAGGTCTATCAATTGAAGATGTGTTTTTAAACCCTTGCCATCACAACATAACTTCTTCTCATGAACAGTTCCAGCTGCACCTTTGCAGCTACCAAGCACAAGGAAAACTGTACTGAGATTGAGGATGGTCTAATGTGTTTTTTTAACAAGGGTAAAAGCCTGGGGAAGGACCATGGACCTTGCTGCACTTAAATCTTCCCTCAGCAGCAGGCTGTAGCTGGTCTGTAGAGAAATGCAGGCTGAAGTGAGCAGTGAGGGTGTGATTTTTCTCTCACTGGACCAGTCTTGGCACTGCAAGCCAAACCATCTTGTCCAGACAGGACTGGTGCCTCACAGCAGGCCACCGGAAAGATGGGACCTGCAGGAGGAAATAAATTCCCCTGGAACCACGGGACCAACCGTGGTGCTGGCCACCAGGATGTAACAAGCAAATTCTTTTCCAATCCTGCAAATACCCAAAGCCCTGGCACCCGCAGACCTCACATCTCTAATTAAAAATGGCCATGAGCACTTCAATAAACAACGCAATCCATCATGTTCAGGACATAATAAAGGGACATGGAGTGGAAAAGAAGCTTTGCCCTGTCCTGTGTGCTGTACTGTATGTGTTTCACCACAGGGAAGCATGTGCTAATTTCTTACCTCTCTGCTGACTGCACTGTCCTTTTGCATAGTTGCTGCTAAACTGCATGAAAGGTATTTCTAATCTCGTGACGGTGACTGAAAAGGGTTGAAGGACACAAATTAAGTCTCATAGCAATAGAGCAGCTCAAGAATGGAAGGTCAGCCAGTTGACTCTTCCCAGAATCCCCTGAACAATGCAATTATTCATGAAGGAAATTTCAAATTATTTTCATTAGACTTCTGTTTTACCAATCTAACCAAAGTGATTAATTAGGGATTAAAATATTTACTCTGCACATGCTGCCTTGGCACGGCACTAGAATATTTAAGCATTGTGCTAAAAGGGTCAGCTGTCTCCAGTACTGTTTGGAATTCATTCTCTACTTTCTGTGTAAAAGGGCATTGACTCTCGTGTCTATACCACTCTTAGGATCCCGTTAGGGACATGGAGAGAGAAAGGAGTCCCTCTTCCTGCCCTTGGAGCTGCCCCAAGCTCCCCAACTTCTCTGCTGGGCTACTTCAGCACAGAAGCAGAGAAGAGCAGCAGCAGTGACTACAGCAAGCCATGCAGAAGATTAAAGGTTGCACTCCTACTCCACAGAACCAGGAAAGAGGGAGATGCTTGTAAGAACCTAGAAGAACCAGCTAGAAAAGAGACAATTGTGATGGAAAGCACAGGAATAGAAGAACTGGACTCAGCTTTTGGTCCAGTTGTGGAAATCCTGTATGACCCTGGTCGGTTTCTCATCCCTCTAATAAAAGGAACATGGAGTTACCCCAAGTGGCAAATGCTTTCATTGCATATGAAGTTTAGAGGCAGGAGCATTTGGCACACCCCTGTGAAACAGTGGGCTGGAAATGCCATACTTACTCTGTTCCCCTCACAGAACTGAACCAGCAATCCCAGGTCAGAGCCTGGGTCAAATCCACCTCCCGCTGACTTCCAGAGGCTCCTGGAATCCATTTGCAATCCATCCCTCACCCCTGTCTGTCCAGCTGAATCCAAAGCAATGGGATGAGTAACAAAGGAAGACCCCAGAAAGGGTGAACATGGGAGATGTGAGTGATGGTGCACCGGGCTCCACCGGATCCCCCAGTCTCCTCAGGGACGGTTGGGTTTGGCTCAGCACCCAGGGCTGGAGTGGCTTTGCTGGTTGGCAACCTGACACGCCCCACCCAAGTGCCTCTGCAGGGCGGCTGAGATGCACAGCACCTCAGAGCTGGCGAGTGCTGCCGCTGCAACCTCACCAAGATGAAAAAGATGTATAACAGGATTTGCATTCCTTTCCAGACTGACTGCTGCAAGCAAACATTTCAGCACTTATTTGTTACCAATATTATTAGAAGTCTCAACCCATTTCCTGGCTGGGGCATGTTTCCTCAAGGGGACTGAAGTCACCTGTCACTTTCTTTCTCATGTTACTTAATCGTTTTAGTCCAAGCAGCAAGCTGCCAATCATATTTAGTATTTAGTCACCTTGAATGCATTGCTACTGATTAAATAGACTGCTATTTCAGTAAACAACTCGTGAGAGAATACTTACAGCTTCATTATAATTATTCCACCAGATATTAGAACATTATTCATATGTAAGTCCAAAGAATATTTAGGTCTTCTCCTATTTAGTTCACAAACAACATTTTAATTGCTGCCATATTAGCAGAGCTATCAGTGCTAATTGGATAATACCCCTTCAAAGATTTTTCTTTTAGCAACCTCTTTTGCTTTTATGCTTTTAAAATGTCTCTGGTTTTCGGCTCACTGATGATTACCCACAAAGAAATTTATGCTTATGAATCTATCAACAAGACACCTATAAATATTTTTTTTTTCATTTTGGGTAGGGGGTATCTGTTGTTGGTATACATTGAAAACAAGAGGCCCCTGCATGAGGGAAGAAAAAGATGTTTGGACAAAGCTTGTACTGAAACTCGTGGCAAAGGCATGATGAAAAATCCAGATCTCCCGAGACCATCCACAGACTTGTCCAAAGTGAATCCCATAACCTGGGCCATATTCCCCTGGGGGCTTGGAGGATCGTTTTAGAACATCCCTGAAAAGTTCACTAAGAGAATCATAGAATCATGAGATTATTTGGGTTGGAAGGAACCTTAAAGCCCATCCAGTTCCATTCCCTGCCCATGGGCAGGGACACCTTCCACTGTCCCAGGCTGCTCCAAGCCCTGTCCAGCCTGGCCTTGGACACTGCCAGGGATCCAGGGGCAGCCACAGCTTCTCTGGGCACCCTGTGCCAGGGCCTCCCCACCCTCACAGCCAAGAATTCATTCCTAATTAAAGCCATACAAGTAAACTTACTCTTAAGAAGTAAATTTACAGTTAATAGCCTTAAAAGCAGGGGTCTTGCTCCCAGCAGAAAGTGTCCTTCTGGGTCCACACTTGGAGAAGTGTTGGAACACGATGCAAACTGAAGTTGGGCAGCAGGTTTTGACAAATTATACTGTTAGTAAAAGTCTTCGTGCACTAATGGCAGATTTAATGACAGACTGAGCATTGCTGGGAAAGGAAAGGTAAAGGAGAATTTCCAGGAAAATAAAGATGTTCTGTGTCATTACCATCTAGGCAGGACCTTCAGGCCTTGCTTCTAGAAGGAAAGTTTTGCTCAGGAACCCAGATAGGGCCGTTTATCAAAGGAACAGATAATACCAGTATTTGTTTCGCTTCAGTGAGAGAAAATGAGAAATTGTTACTTAAGGTTGACCCAAACACATCTCCTTGTACCTTCCCACTCCATTCACCTCCTCTCCTTCCTCCCTCACAGTTTTTTCAGTTTGACCACTGAACTGAAAAATTAATTATTCTTACAGCTTTATTAAAGGATAACTTATGCCAGGCTGCTTGCAGCCAAAATGATGTACATTAAATATCTCTATTTATTTCTTGTTTTTCCCTTTCTTTTAACATCTATCCCTTGTTTCGAAAATTTCAGAATTCCCAGGTGCTCATGGGATGTGATGGATTGTTCCTTAGGCAAATATATGTTAAAATAAAATAAAATAAAATAAAATAAAATAAAATAAAATAAAATAAAATAAAATAAAATAAAATAAAATAAAATAAAATAAAATAAAATATAGCCCCCATAAAAATATAATAATAATGATAACAGTAATAATAGTAATAGTAGTAGTAGTAATAGTAATAGCAATAGTAATAGTAATAGTAATAGTAATAGTAATAGTAATAGTAATAGTAATAATAAAGATGATGATGAATTGAACCAGAACGATAAAATTAAATAAGCAGTTCCCAATAAGAATATTGTGTTACACTCAAAATCATTAGGCACACACAGCCTTCAGTGTGCACAGTAATGATTATCTGTGTAGAACAGATTTAAGTGGGATATTGCTGGGATATTGTGAAGAAATTCTCCCCTGTGAGGGTGGGGAGGCCCTGGCACAGGGTGCCCAGAGAAGCTGTGGCTGCCCCTGGATCTCTGGCAGTGTTCCAGGCCAGGCTGGACATTGGGGCTTGGAGCAGCCTGGGAGAGTGGAAGGTGTCCTTGCCCATGGCAGGGGATGGAGCTGGATGCTCTTTGAGGTCCTTTCTAACCCAAACCATTCTGTGATTTTATAATTCTCTTTGCAGGTCTGTCAGATCTTCCTGGTTTCTCAGGAAAACTCACCAACCTCACGACCTTCTTGTGCAAATTATTCAGCTGAGAGGGCAGGGAACACATGACTTAAGAAACAAAGTAAGGTGATCAACAAAAATATTATACAACTAGAAATAACCACAGCTCATTCAGTTTTTGTCTCTCTCTGTCCTCTGGAGGAGGTCTGGGCTTTGGTCACTTTCTGCTTTAGTCAGTTATTTCAGTTTTCCAGCAGAAGAACTTAAAGATAGAGAAATATGGAATTTTAGCCTGGAAGAGGAATCCTGAATGCTTCTCATGGCCACAAAGTCATGAATGGATCTATCCACTCCTAAATTAGAGAGTACACATCCAGCTGTGAACCAGCAAGTCTGCAATGGTTCACTGCAGATGTAAAACCAAGGCTGAAACAGCTGGAAGTAGACATGATCCATGTTTGGATCCAAGCTGGAAAAGTACTTCCAGAAGAAATTGCGTAACTGCTGGGTCCAGCTGTGTTTATATCACATTGCAAGACTTGGAAGGATCTATAGTGAGCAACCCCAGGCTATGTCCTGCCACTTTGAGAGAGAGAGAAATGTTCGAGAATCCTCTCAGCTGCTCCTTGCTTGTCTCAGCCAGGCAAACACTGACCAGAGGTTCAAAACACAGAAAATCAAAAGATCAGCTGAGTAAGGGTATTTCAGGGTGTAGAACACACTCACTGCTCTTAAACCTACTCAGAAGTTCTCACATTTTTCCTCTCATTTCATTTCAGTCAGGTATACAGAAACATTCACTTTCCAGTGCAGTTAAGAAAGCTGGCAAGAACAATCATTAATATATTCAAAACTTCTTAAAGTGCAAAGTTACAGTTTTTTATTGTTGTTTTATAACTTTGCTTTAATCAACTTTTTATCCATTGACTCCCTTGCAAGTTCCAACCAATATAATTAGCACTATCTAAATTAGTTATCACTCAAAATTACTTCCTTCTTGGAAAAAAACAGTTTTATTTTTAAATCATAGGTGTTGCCATAGGCTGTACCAGAACTATATGCATGGACACATTTTAAGTAGATAATATTTTTAATCCTAATTAAAAAAAAAAAAAATTCCTCCCCTCCATCAAACGTTGAGATTTGTGAATGACTTTATTTTAATTTCTGATAGACACATGGTAACAACCAACTGATTTTCATTCATATACGTACTGTGCACCTTCCATTGAAGAATTACATTGCTCAGCTGAGCTTTTATATAAACTCAACACACATTTTCCTTGTGGGGTTTGTTCCTGTTTCATTGCACACTCGATGGAGAGCAGAGGAGCCAACATTTCCTAAGGGTGCCTGTTCCAGGAGCTGTTATTGACACGCTGCCATCAGCAGCAGGACTTTGTCTTCTGCGGCTTCCAAACCCCATCAATACCTATTGATTTCAAGGTGAATTGCAAGCACATCAGTGCATCTGATAAAGCACCAGGCAGCTCTCAGCAGCACCAGCTGAGAGTGGAGGTGCTAAGATATCAAATCTCCCAAATGTGGCTTTGGATCCAGGACCTGCCCAGGGTGGTGAGTGGTGCTGGGCACCCCAGCTGAGCCACTTCAAAGGGACCAAAGTGTTTAGTTCAAAGAGGCCCACACGGACGTTATCTGGCTTTGAAAATGTTGTCCCTGGTGGAAAATATTTAGTCACCCAAGTTTGGACATGCTGCCTGGAGATCTTATACGACTCAGGGGCGTGGGATAGCAGTGGGCTTGGCAGTGCTGGGTTCAAGGTTGGACTTGCTGATCTTAAAAGTATTTTCCAACAAAAATTCAGGCCCAAAAAATTTACAAGCCCGACGCAGCTGCAGGCTCTGCTCTGAGTAGATTGCAGGAATAGACTTTACTTATTGATCCCCCAGTAGTCAATCTAAACCCCCCCCTTTTTCAGCAGGAGGGAACAGTTCAGGGAACAGTTTAGAGCTCCCATTTCTCTGTGGAAGGATCTCCCAGTGCCTGGGGGATGTTCGTCTTGGCATTCCTTGTTAGTTGTCATTCCCTTAGGGGAGAATTTCCATACACCCACCCACCTGCACTGCCCCTGGTATTTACCCCTTGCTTAGGGAAATAAAGATGGAATGGGGACGCTGGAGAACAGCCTGAACTCTGAGAAGAGACTCCTTAAACACAGAAGAGGAGCAGGACGAGGCACAGGATGGAAAATACTGGGGGAGACCTGAGCAAGAGGGCTGTGGGCACATGGCACAAGTGCTGAGCTGACTCACCTGGGAAAGCTCTAGGTTTACAAAAAAAACACCTTAATTCTTGCTTATTGGACATCCCAGTGTCATTTAATGCTACACTGCAGTGCAGGGTACCCCAAATCAGCTTTATCACCCACTGCAATAACAGCATCCATTACAAACTGCCCCTTCCACGTATTCATCCTGCAGTCCCTCTCCCTCTCCCTCCCTCCCTCAGCTTCATGCCACAGGAGTGGGGGGGTGGGAGGAAACAGGAATCAAAGCCACCTTATCATTTCAATGTATCATTTGAAATTGGGTAAAGAGAAAGCTGAATCATTCCCCCACAACCTGAGGGCAGTGCTATCTTTCATCCTGACTAGTTCTGCTATTTACAAAAAAACTGCATAATTACCAGAGCAAACGCCACGTCACAGCCTGCACCTGCTATGGGCGAGATAGAGAACATTTTTCTGAAAGTAATAATTAAATAAACCCATCCATCAGTCAGCTACATCTAGTTTTGTAGCTTCTGCGTGCTTTAAAAGGAGCAAAACAATGCATTTGTGCAATGAGCTTTCTCTTCACATTTTAATGGCAATTATTTAATGTAAACTAGCTTTTGTAAGAACTAGGAAGCAGATGGATGTGGTCAGAAAAAAAACAAACAGGCAAATACACCCACTGGAAAATCAAAAAGATGAAAATGCAAAGTCACTGTGTGTGTAGTTGTGTGTGTGTGCTGTGAAATGGTTCTTTTTAGCCTCAGCATCTGAATACTCCCAATGGAAATGCTATTAGAAAAGACAACAGGTTGTTTCAGCAGAACCGATCAAAGTCTGCGATTGCCGTTCCAGGCACGGTCCCACGGTGTGACTGACAATCCTGAGCAAAGGAATTATTATCTCCCAGAAGCTCACTCTCAAATGGAAGAGCCATCCAGGAAGAGATAGGGATGCTCGAAGTCCTGGGAAGCAGTGAGAGGGCTGTGAGGAGAGTTCTGACAGCTTGGAAGCACCTTCTCATCTACCCTTAATTTCCCCTCTGAGCTGTGCCACTGATGCTGCTGCCAGGTGTGCCAAGCATGGCACCCCTCCCAGCCTGCTTTAAACAGGAATTCCAGGCTTTCTTTGGGGCTGCAGCAGTTTCTTGCTGCAAAAATTCATCCTAGCCCAAGCCAAGAGGTGATTTGGGTGCTGGACCTTCACAGTGACAAGACAGATGTTTAATGCTCGGGCTCAGTCATCTAAACTTACCCACATCTGTCCATGTGCTTCTATCTCCATCTCCTCATGATGTATTTTCCTCTCTTCCAAGCTGGCACCTGTGGTGCACGTTCCTTTCACTCTGCAGTTGAACTGAGAACTGGGATGAGCACCTGGATGGGACATTTGTCCTGTGTGGCCACTGGAGAGAGCTGTACCTCACTGCTTCTTCTCTGCCAAGGGACAATTTTACACTATTAAGCCAGTCCACATCAAATTTTGGGAAGTTGCATTCAAGGTAGGATTATGAGGATTAAAGAGGTGGAGGGCTCTGCTTTCCATTAAGGATTTGCTGACAAAGAATCTTTTGGCAATTAATAGATTAATAAATCTTTTTGTAAATGTCTCATGAATTCCTACAGAGTCGAGCAAGGCAATGATCCCAGTTCACAGGCCCACAGAGCATTCTGTGATATTTAAGGCTGTGATTTGCAACTCTTCTTTTTTTCACAAGTTTCAATGCTCAGAATTTTACTACAGTGGCCCAGCCCCTGCCCAGTGTGTTTAAACCACTTGCCAATGTTGTTCTTCACTACCTCCAGAGACCTTGCAGAAGCAGTTCTTGGACAACTTTGGAAATCTTTGCTTTGGACCAAGCAAAACAAGCAAATACTGACATCAAAATGCTGATTTTTATTGCCAATTAAGCCTTCAGAAAGTACTGAAGATTCAATTCTTGAAACATGCTGTAGCTAAGAAGCATGTTTGAAAAGACACCACAACCAAAATGGGAAGGCAACAGAAATGGTTCAAGAAAATTCCAACAGATGTCTCCTACAGGGAAACAGACCTCAGGGAAAACCCTTCATAATCACCTCTTCAGACAGCAAGGAAATGACTTCTAGGAAGGATTTACTTCCTTCCTTTTTCAGTATCCCAGATATTCAGAAACTCTTCCTGAGATCTGCAGTTCCTACTTAAAGAGTAATTTATTGACATTCCTAAGAGAGAAGGCTTTAATTCACAAAATATTATTCATCAAAACGCTACAAAAATGGCAGTTTTATTCTGATCCTAATCTATAAAGCTTTTTGTCTATCTTTAAAGCTATGGTTATCTTGAAGTGCTTAGTCTCATATTCATTGCTTTTATAATTGGACAACATAGAACAATGGGAGATTTACTAGTTTATTAAGAACCAAAATGAATGTAATCCAATATCACCCTTTGTTGAAAGCCACCTACAAAAGAATTGCATGAGGATGTGAAATGAATAATCTTTCTTGGTTTTCTCCTCTTGAAATCACTATAGTGCCTTTCCAGAGCATAATAAATGGCAGGATGTTATGGAAAATTACTACAAGTCTTACCAGGTAAACAAGTTCAGGAGATTTTGGGGGACCGGTGCAGCTCATTTCTGACAAAGATTTTCATAGAGGAATCATTTTTTATCTGAAATTATCCTAATGCTCCACAATTGAAAAAGAAAGCCTTAAGATCAGCAATCTGGTTCTTGTGCTGCGCACAACAATGCAGATATTCAACCCAAACCTTTTTTTGCCTTTTTCTTACCCATAAAGATGGCTCATGCATGGAGCAATGTTTCTAATGTGGGAAAATAAAAATTCTTCCAGAAAAGGTAGGGCAATAAATAGCATTTAATATATAATAATAAAACTAGCACCAGGAAATAAACCTGAAAGAATTATCTCACAAGATCTAAGTCCTCCTCTGCATTATTAGTCCTTTAAAGAGGAACTGAATGATCAGTGCTGAGCAGGAGTTAAATCTTCAAGGATGAGAGCAATGAAAAAATATCTTCAAGGATGAGAGCAATGAAAAAATGGGAACGATGCCTCTCCATGACATATTACAGCTTGAACCAAGCAGTCAAACAATCAAAGGGATTTTGATGCCTCCTTGCCACGGACAGAACTAATTTTTCAAGTTTTAAATTCTTTCTAGGTTAAAATGAAGCTGAAATACATTGAAAAAAAATATTCACAAATCTTATTTTGGATGAAAATGGACTTGGACTCTGCAGTAAGAATCAGGAAGTGTCTGCTACCATCTTGGTCTCCTGACACCTGCTTCAAATCAGAAGACCAATTTCTTAGTTCAGTTCATCTCAGTTCACCTGTATCCCTGTTCAGCCTCACCATTATTACAACAATTTCTTCCCTGGCCCTCAAAGTGCTTTTGTAAAGAGAGAAAATGTCACCGTGCCTAATTCACCCTCAGAGAAACTGAGGGACACAAAGAGAAACCTTTACTTTCTTCTTGCAGGCTGGACCTTGAGAGCAGATCGGAGCGAACCAGCAGGAATCACTGGTCTGTGAGGTGTGTGAGAGGTCTGTGCCCTGCACCAAGAGGTCACCAGGGACTCAGACCCATCTCGGGGACGGATTTCTGATCACACACACGGTGCGTCACTTGTGTGGATACTCAGGTCCCTGAGGAGTCAGTCCTGAAGCAGCACTCGACTCCACTGAGTCTCTTGGGACCACTCAATCATTCCTGCATGATGAGAAACTCTCATCTTCAATAATCTGCCTTTTCCTGCCTTTTCATCTCCCTGCCAGCTCAACCAAACCTAACCTTGCTCTATACTTTCTGGGCTTTGTTGTAATGCAAGCAAAAAGTGCATTGAGCCACTTGGAGCAGACCTTCAGAGGGATGTCAAAACCTTCAGGAAGGGAACAACCAAGCAGAGCTCTGAAAAGTTAATTCATAAATTCTCCTTTATTTAATGTGGTGTTTGTGGTAGGCCTTATTCCTATCTCTCTTTCCTGCATCGTGAGCCTGCAGTCTTCCCATCTCCTGGGTGAACAGACAGGAGGCTGAGACCCCTGAGAAAGATGGGAGAATTCCCTTCTGCTTGACAGGATCCAGCTCCCCACCTCCAGGAGGGGTCTGGGCTGATGCATCTCCAGGGGGCTGGGAAAAACACATGGGAAAAACTGAGCATGTAGATTGCCATGGCTCAGCTTCTCCCTGCCCATCACCAGCATTGGAAATTAGCACAACTGCCACTGGATCAGGGCATTTGAGCCATTCCCGTGTGGAAAACCAGAGGAAAAAGGCTGGATTGGTGCCGAAGGCTGCACTGACCCCAGTGGTCACTGACAAACCGATCCCATGGGATCTCCATGCATCCACACCCTGCAGAGCATCCATCCAGGAATGCCTCAAAGGGTGACACTCACTTCAAGCTCTCTCACACAGATCACACCTAAGATCCTTTCTCAAGTCAAACTCTACCCACTGGCTTCAAGAATAAATAAATGTTATTGTCGACTCCTCTGCTTCCCTGCAGCTCATGGCAGGGCAGGATGTCAATTGTCTCTTTTCTCAGGACTCGTGTGCTCCTCTGCTTTACCCCATAGATGCTTCCTTATAAAGACAAAAAAAAAAAAAAANTCCCCCCAAAAATTCTTCCTTAAAAAAAAAAAAAAAAAAAAAAAAAAGGTAATGAATAAATTGAAAAAAAAAATGCTTGTAGACCCAAAAGAAAGAATGCATCTATTATAAAATAAAATCTCTTTTAGTAGCTATTAGAATGCATTAAAAATATTCACAGGACTCTCCCCTCCAGTTATGTTGCAAAAGCCATGCAAATAATAATTGTGGCTAAGTGCAGTACAGTGACAGTCAATATTGTACCTCCCAAGCTAGCACTCATTATTCTTTATGGAAATCATGCATTTTGTGAAAGATCAAAAGATTTACATATCATATGGAGTGCTTTAGGGAGTGACTTGCTGTGCACTTTAAATGCACAATGTTCCACAGCCATTTAAATACAGATTTCATTTCTCTCTTCTGTGTGATATTAAATTTGAAAAAGGAGGGAGAGAGAAACGAAATCGACTTGGGTACCTTTGTTCACATCATGAAATACAATTTTAATTTGGTTCTGATACAGAAGTTTAATATTTTTATGGGATGTTATTGAATAATCTGTTAGGCTCAGCATTGGCCTTTTCTCAGGAAAGAGATGAAAGAATTTTTTTTTTTTTTTCTGAGCACTGCAGAAAAAATCGCCTGCTCTTCCATGCCCTGGAGAAGGGGACAGACTTCGACTGCCTGGCCTCCCTCCACCACCAGCTCCCCTGCCACCTCCCCCTGTTGGTCTGGTCTGCACTGGAAGGGGCTGCCCAGGGTGGAGTCACCATCCCTGGAGGTGTTCAGGCAACAGCTGGACGCGGCACTCAGGGCCATGGTTTGGTTGGCAAGGTGTTGATCAGCCAAAGGCTGGACTTGATGATCTTGGAGGTCTTTTCCAACCTAAGTGATTCTGTGACTCTTCCCCATGTGTTCCCCCTCTGAAGGTGAGATGGGACTGACAGACAGGCAGAGCTACAGTCCTGGGAGTCCACCAAGGTTGGGACCACTCCTAAAGGCAGATTGTTCAGAATGGTCTGCAGAGTTGAACATTATTTTTGGGTGGCACCTAAAGGGATGAATAAGAGTGCAACAGTCTGGGTCATTCTGGGACTAATCAGCAGCAGTGGGAGGAGTTGGGCACCACCCAGCAAGAGATCTACGTTGGAGAGGGCAAGCAAAATTGTCCCTGAAGGAAGAAAAGAAAGGCTTCTGCCCAAGCAATTAGTCCTTTATTTCTGTGCAAGAAGGAAAGTGTTGCATGAATAGGAAATCTACTCCATTTGTTTGCTTCTGATACATCCTGCATTATTTTCTGAACGGAGCAAATGGAAAACTTCTTTAATGAAGCATAACTATGTTGTGATTAAGGCTTATTCTGTCTAAATATTGACTCGGATAACATTTTCTCAGGATGAACAGACCATAACCCATGACTCTGGCAACAAAGTCAGGAAGATTAACAGGAAAGATGCAATTTCTGGTTGTCTGAAGAGAAGTTTGTCATGGCCAAGACAACAGGCAGAGTCTTTTATCATTATTTGTGAGATCCAAGCAGAGGGATTTCAAGAGGATGGAGCTTTCTAGTTCCACTGGACATTTGAAAGTTCAGGGGAAAATAGCTATATCCTTCCCTAAGTGGTTAGCACAGAGACAGGAACAGAGGAATTTCTGTGAAGCTTCCAAAAATGAGAACTTCTCCCATTATCTTGGAGGAAAGATTGACCAAAGAGTCTTGCAAGCCCTGCTGAAGTACAACCACTGGCTCTTTGACCTTCACCTGCAGGTAAAATCAGAATAAGTCAGGCATACGAGTAGTAATCCTGGCCTAAAATTCCAGGAGAAGAACAGGTGGATCAGGGTCTAGAAAATGAAATCTGTAATTAGAGCAGAGGGTGCTTGGAAAATTAGCTCAAAAGAGAAAGATATATTGTCCTGGGCATATCTGGTCTTTTGCCAATTTAAATGGTGTGATATTTTCTCTTTCCTTCAAAAAGCACAAATTTGTGTTTCTGTAATAAATTAGTTTTATTCTCAAGAAAGGTCCTGTTCTGAGAGAAGGGGTGTCAAGAGTTTTTGGTTTAGACATTGTTATGTGCATTAGTCAGTCCAGAGACTCAAGTTCAAGCAGGATCCCATTTTGTGACAAAAATATAACCCACAGGAGTGAATTTCTGCTCCAGAAGGGTTACCACGAGGTGAGGGAAGGCACAAAAGAGGGGTAAAATGCTACAATTCTGTTTGTTGGGATTTCAGACCTTTCCATCTCTGTCTGCAACCAGCAAAGCAATGATACCTCCCAGAGAAATACCACCTCCAGGGCTAATTAACTGCCATGTCTTGGAAATATTCATAAATAAACAGAAGAAGATGAATTGTTTCCCACAAACACTTAACAGATAAACCTTCCTGGGAAGAAAAAAGCTCCCTGAGAAAAGTATTATCTCCTTGGTCCAGGGGAGTTTTTGATCATTCTTAGGATTTGGGAGTTTAAAGAAACCATGACAATAGGTGATGGTGTCAAACAGAAAAACAAGTAAACTGCTGCACAGGCACAGCAGTGCTCTGTAATTCCAGAGTCTCCCGGCCTGTCTGGGATATCACCAGGGCAAAGTGAAGAGTTAGGAGAGTTAACAGGAGTTATTTGAGCAAGAATTTAATTCTTTGGGATTTAATTACTTATTTTAGCTTTCAAAACTCTTAAAAAGGTAAAATTAAGTTTGGGCATACCTCTCACTCTCAATGTGGACAAGAGGAAGGATTTGCACCAAGGTATTTTTTCAGGGTTTTGGCAGTGCAGAAGGTTTTAAAGGAAAATAAGGAGGAGCTGGGAGGTCCTGGACACGAACCTGCACTCTCTGGGCACTTCAGGAGGAAGATTATCTAAAACAGATTCTCTTTACTCTATAACTCCACCTTCTCTCCATTCTTTGTTTCTTCAGACAGTGCTTTTTCATGGCGTCACGGAATCATATAGGCTGGGAAAAACTTCTAAGATCATTAAGTCCAACAATTCCCCCAGCACTGCCAAGCCCACCACTAACCCATGTCCTCAGGGGCCACATCTATAACTACAACACATTTGGAATATTTCCCTATAGAATTCTGCTGGTTTATTTCCACCTTTGACACCCATCCAGCCCACCTAAACTTTCAAATTTCCCCTCTGTTCCTGTTGTAAACTTCCCCCAGCGGAACTCTGCAGCTCCAAGGATTTCTATGTGGACAGGCAGAATTGCCCAGGTTAGCTAAGTGTAAAAGATAAAATTATTATTCTCTGGGGAAAACCCCACAACAACAACAACAGCAGGGGAGACACAAAATAATAACCCAGCAGATCTCACAAGCCAGGTGCCAGAAACCTTTACAGAGGTGTTTTGTCTTCCCCCCAGCTGCAGAACCCAGCCCTTATTTTGGGCTCTGCACTGCAAAAATGGGTTTTCCTTTACACTAGAAGGGATAAAAGAAGCACGGAAACGTAAAGGCTGAAATTAAAGTGGGAGAGCAACGGGAGCGTGGCAGTGGTGGTGTTAATGCTGAAGTATTCCCTGGGAGCGTGAGCTGGCAAATGTAGTGGACACCCAGATATTTGAAATGCAGCCAAATAATTTGGCACATCTCTAACTGGCACAAAGCAGTCTTAGCAGAGCTTCCTACTGCTGCTGGCACTTTTACAGCTGTCTTTCTTCATCTTGCTCTTCCCACTGCAACAGCTACTCAACAGGTGTTTCCACAGACGCAGGGTGTTTGGCAGCTGTAACCCTTCAATATTATTGCTGGAATACATTTTTCTCCCTCCCAACAGCATCGCTTGGGTCCGTTGCCCAGAGGCCGGCATGGCAACGGGGACAGCTGACCAGCTGGATTTGGGAAAAGGGGGCTGTGAGCTTTGGGCAGCCAGATGTAGGAGTCGGTAGAACGGTCGGAGAACATCAAGGCTTGGCATGGCTCTGGAAAGCTGGAGTGATGCTTGGCTGAGGTTTATCTGGAACCCATATTCCGCTCACCTGGGCCTTCGCTGCTTTTTTCTCTTGCTGCCCCAGGATATCCTGGTCCCACGTCCATTAACAGAACGTACTCTTAGTTTTTTTCTCTTGATTAAACAGGCATGGAAAGCGTAATTTCTTTGTTCTGTTGTTCGCTTGGAATGCAAGGGGCTTCATATTCTGTGATTTTCTTCATTGCAAACAAGTTTCCCCAACCTCTGGGTTTCCTGTCTTTAATTTTTCATAAGGATTGAGTGTTTTCTCAAATTATGACGGATTTTCTCTGCCTGACCCTATTCAGTCTTCAATCCAAATGTTCTTAGAGCAGAAGACAGGAGAACTCAAATCCTAGAGGAAACCTGGAAACTGTGAGACTTTCAGATACAGAAAGTACCCTGAGCAATTCAAAGGTGAGACATTTTGGAGTAGAGTTCATGAGGATATTAAAATGAAAAAATTATCTTTTTTCTTTTTTTTTTAGCTTGCCTGTGGAGTTTTTTTGCCTTTTGTCACCTTTTTGGTTTTCATCTCATACACACCAAGGCAGCCTCAGTTCTTTCAGCAATGCAGTCCATGGTTTGCTGGATGTTGTCTTCTTCCCACTGCACATTTTCCACATGCACAAAACCTTGCAGCCGAGAAACTTCCAGAGCAAGAGAAACATGGTGTTTGACAGCCCCCAAACAACTTCCTTTCCATGGATTTGTCTGCTGGCTTTTTTAACTTTGGTGAACTTTGAGCACCCACCAAGTACTGCAGCCAGGAGTTCCACCCCTTCACACCTCTGGGTGCAAAGAACCATTTCTTCCTGTTTATTTTGCATCCATGACCCAGCGGTTTTGCTTGGTGTCCCTAAGGCTTGTATTGGAAAACAGGTGGGAAAATGAACTTCTGTCCCTCCCTGCTTCTCCAGCAGCTGTGGTTTCTCAGGTCTGACTTGATGGGCAAGTCCTCCACCCGTCCTCCCTTTCCCATGAAGTGCTTGGCATGGACATTTAAAATATAAGTATGGAAACGTCCCAGTGGATCTTAACTCTCTTTGCTCCCCAGAACACTTCATCTTGGATTCAGTCCAGAGGAGGCCATGAAGGTGATTAACGGGATGGAATCCACTCCTGCAAGGAAAGGCTGAGGGAGTTGTTGTTCAGCCTGGAGAAGGCTCTGAGGACATCATAGAGCTCCTTCCAGTGCCTGAAGGAGCTCCAAGAGACCTGAACGGGGACTTTGAACAAGGGAATGGAGGGACAGGACAAGGAGGAATGGCTGCACACTCAGAGAGACCAGATTTAGATTGGGTATTAGAAAAAAATTCTTGGCTGTGAGGGTGGGCAGGCCCTGGCACAGGGTGCCCAGAGAACTTGTGGCTGCGCCTGGATCCCTGACAGTGTTCCAGGCCAGGTTGGACACTGGGGCTTGGAGCAACCTGGGATAGTGGAAGGTGTCCCTGCCCACAGCAGGGGATTGGAATGAGATGGTCTTTAGGTTCCCCTCCAACCCAAACCATTCTGGGGTTCCATGACCTCTCTGAAGAGCCAGAATTACATTTCCAGCCCTCCTTTGTCTATGTTTATGTTGGATGTGTAGACACAGACTTGCTAACTACAGGCAGGGCCCTTGAAAAGCCCAGGTCTCAAGGTATCTGTGGCAGAAGAAAAGTTGTTAAATCTCTGTCCAGAGCACCGTGAGCTCTCACTTCCCCATCAGGGCTGGTAGGCCACGAGGCTGTTAAAGCCCTCTTCCCACTCTCCCCAATGTTGCCATTAATATGTAAAAGCTTAAGCTTGCTAAAGGGATTATTTCCCATCCTATCTGATTGTAAACTGGCATTTCAATGATTACATGTATCTTTTTGTCATTTCCTCGTAAAACATCTTATTCTTGAACAGCATAATTGGCCTCTTGCTAATGTTTAATGAATGATTAAATCAGCATAAATGCAACATACAGCTCGACATGGAAAGCATGTTTACAACCTCCAGAGCCAAAAAAATATATTTTTTGCAATATAGGTTTTAAACCCTTGTAGTTTCCTAATTATGAACTTTCTGGTATATTTCTTATTAAATACCTGTGTAAGAAAACGTGAATTTGCCTGTGTGAGCTCAGAAGCAATTCAGTCACTTATCATTTCGTTTGCAGTTCATAACCTGTATATTAACAACACCTCTGTGGTTTTCATTTAAGTATATTATATAATCTTCCCAAATTAGAAGTCACATAATTGCAGAGCTCAGGCAGGTAAGTCCTTGTAGAGATGGTTAAGCAAGGATACTTCCTTGCACTGACACATCACATTAAGCACCCTCACAGAGAGACTCCAGGTTTTGCTCAGGAAAAGGAGTCCAAGTCAAAAGAAGCATCAAATGTTTATCTGAGTGTAAAGAAAAATGGAAAGCTATTTCTTCAAAGGAGGGGGAAATAAGGGAGGATACAAATCCAGCCTGCTGAAATATGAGGTTGAGGGGCATTTAAGACAAACAGGAATCCTGTGGAAACACGATGATGACCTCAGGGTCACAGATGGAAGATTAATTTAAGAAAGTCCACTTAAATAAAGGTCCCTTAGCTGACAGAAACCAAACCCATAAAACAGGGATATGTCTTACTAGGGTGACTACAGCACTCCAGTATCCTGTAGGAGTGGAAAAGCCAAGTGAAGTGCTAAGGTTTATCTGTCCAGAGGTAGCCAGTGGAGTTCAGGGAGTATCACTGATCCTCTCCAGGGCCACTGGCTGAGCAGGGTGCCCCATTCAGGAAAGATCCTCCCATTTCAACAGGTACAGAGAAGCCAGGGAGATGGGAATTTCAATCTTCCAGGAGAAGATGCAAAACCATTCGGCTTTCCCTGTAGAAATATGGCAGGGAAGTGAGCACAACAAAGCAAAAAAGCCTGCTTAGACAAAAAACTGGCATTAGCACAAGAATATATCAGAACAAGCCAAATAGTTTGAGGGTGGAAGTTACAGCTCCCAAGCACTGAGGTGCTGAAGCAGCTCTTTGACAGATGCTGCAGGGCCAAGGAGATGCATGGGTTTAGAGTGATGCTGGATTTGTTTGTGAAGGGGCTGGGGGTCTGTTTTCCCTTCAAAGCTGCTGTCTACACTGTTCAGCAAAAAAGTTCATCTGCAAAACCAGGAAGCAAAAAGACACCATGAGGCAGCACCCTTGAGATGTGCAGAGACCTGTGCCTGACCAGCTCTCCTAGGATTCAGCTGAACCATGGAACTGTTAAGGTGAGAAAGGACCTCCAAGATCACCAAGTCCAACCATTCCCCCAGCTCTGCCAAGGCCACCACTGAACCATGTCCCCAAGTGCTGCTGTCTGGAGATTTCCTGAGCTCCCTCTGCACTTCTGCTGAAGAAATATCTTTACTGATTCTGGAGAGAAGTAAAGAGGGTTTTATCCAACCAGTCCAGTGTGATGCCCACACAAATGGCTTTTCCCTCCTGCTCTCCAACAGCTGTAGCTATTCCTCATGTGCTTTTATGGCAAAACTCCACAGTCAGAATTTTCTGCCCACTGCCCAACCTGTGGCCTTGTCCATAAAGCCCAGCTGACAGGAATTCTCCCTGCAGCCTCCTTTACCATGGAACCCTCCCATAGCTTGCTGCCTCCATCCACTTCTGGACTGCAGCATACAAGGCAATAAAAAAAAAGAAGATATTTGCGTGGTCTGTTTTGGTGAAAAATGCAAACAAAATGAAAAAAAAACCAAACAAAAAACTAATCAAAATGGCAAAACAATGTCTTGTAAAGGAATGTTATTATTTAAAAAAAAAAAGAAAAGATGGGGAATCAATATTCCATTTTCTGAGGTGTTCCTGTAACACTTCACAGGGGTCACAGCAGCCTTACCAGCAGCATAATCCAACTGGTATCTCAACACTTCGTCCAGCTGAACTGCACCACAGACTAAATCTGAGTTTGGCAAACACTTTCCTGGTCTCATCATCTGTTTATAAAATCACTGGGGGGTTTCAAAGGCACCACAGGCAGGTGCACTTTTAGCTGGCATCACAGTTTGGATTAATGGAATGCCCTACCCACCAGCAGGAGCAAGTGTTACAGCTCTCAGCAAAACCAGCCTGGATTTATTCATTAACATATGAGGAAGAAAAGGCAGGCACTGAAACCAGCANAAAATGCAAGGAAAAAATTAATCATCAAAACCTTTGGAAATTCATGGCCAACCTGTCTGATGCTGTCATGACAAGACCACAGCCTGAAAGTGATCCCAGACTGTTTTTTAAAATGGTAAATAAAACCACAGTGTCAGAGAATGACTCTTCAATAAGCCTTTATTCCTGCATCCCCATCCCTGACAGTTCAGTACTGGGTTCTGTGGCTGCTCTGCTTTGCAAATCTTCTGAGATACTGAAATGTCCAAGAAAAATGTTCCTGTGGGAATGCCAGGTGAAGAACTAGAGCTGGATGTTGGAATAACCAATTTTCCAAGCCAAATAGATGCAAGGTGCCTTATTTGCTTTTTATGTAAACACAGGCAAGCTATTCTTGTATTTTAGGAAAATAATGGCAATAAAACCAAAAAGTAATGCAGTGTCAAACTCCTTCAAGCCTCGCCTGATCTGTCACTAAGGGAATCCTCACCAGCCATGCTTGAGGGCTTCACATGAACCATGACAGTGTCTACTAAGCTGCTCTGTTTGCTCTCTCTGACACAGCCCAGTGGTTTCAGTCAACACAGCTACCTGGAGACTGCCAACTTCAAACACTGATTATTGAGCAAACAACCACCCTACAGCTCAAAAGGCAAAGGGAGGGGAGAGAAAAAGATGGGGAAGTGTCCCCGTGAATGTGAGTCAGGAGGGACAAGAGCCAGCCAGCCAAGGATATTGAAGAATACAGCAAATATTGTATTGCCAAAACCATCTGTCTAACAAAATGGATCAAGGATAAAATACCAAAACCTAGAGCCATGTGTGGACTGGGATGTTTGGGTTAAAATCCCTGCTAAGATGGTGCTTAATTCTCAAGATAATAAAATTCTCTGGATGCTCCTGTCTCCACCAGAAAAGTCTTCATAGCACCTGTATTTCAGCTGCTGGGCACTCACATGGCCCTCTAGGTCCTGCAGAGAACTGGTGGGATCCTTGCATGGAATCTTCTGGAGAGGAAAAAGGGAGGATCTACTCAATCAAAAATAAATGGGAAAAGACACACTAGTGGCTAAAATACTCTGTTACACCATACCAGATTTCTCACATGTCCTGTACCTGATCCTCCTTGTCTAAAATTATTCAAGATTCAGGATGAAAGGGAAAACAGGAGAGTTCTGAGTGTTGCCAACTTCTTGGTCTTCAGCCACTGTGGTTTAGTTTCAAAACAACTCATATTCAATCACATCACTCCTGGGAGAGGACACAGTGTGGTTGTCATGTTGTAAAGCCCAACAAACAAAACAGAGAGACCAACAGATCACTCAAACTTATTTTATCCATTTTAGAAGGCTTTCCAAGGGTTTACACGTCCATGGGCTTTTGACAAGACTTACCTGGAGAGGTACATGGCATGGAAATGCCCTCCTTCTCTGGAAGTGTCAGCCAATCTTCTGTTCCCAACAAACCAACTGGAAAAGGGACTGGAAATGGAGTGAAGATCACCCTTGTGGGACATTACTGTGAAAGAGAAGGACATATGCAGTGAAGCAGAGATGGGCACGAGGCAGAATGAGCACATGGAACACACAAAACTCATGAAGAAAAGCACTGAAGCCTTTCTGAGCTTCCCCACATGATGGTGGCTAAAGGCTGTGCAGTGGGGGCACCTTCTGTAGTGCACATTAGAGGGGGAGAAAATGCAGAGAAAAACCCAAATAGGAAAGAAATGGGTTGTGTGAGGGAACAGTATCCTCCATCCATTTTCAGGGAGAGGAGGTGCTGACATCCAAGCATCCCAGATTCCTTCCTTAGAGGAAGCCTGGGCACTGTTTCTTCTCGGTCTCAGTGTTGTCACAGTTGTCACCACTGCCAAGCAAGCTCTGAAGCTGCTCTGTGCATGGGGCCCCCTGTGCCACTCTTTCCAGGGAGGATATTCCCTGCTTCCTTCTCAGGGCAGGAGAACTGGCATGGCACAGCCCTCGCAGATGGGTGAGCAAACCCACAGCTGGCACTGCAGCTTGCATTTAGACAATTAAACACCCTGCCAGCAGCCACGCTTCTTGGAAGGGATTGTGCTGTAAATATTTCACTGACTGCTGCCCATGGCCATTAAACACTGACAAATGCTCCTGTAACAAAGGCTTGGGTTCTGGACCTCAAACCTCTTTAGACCCAAACTTCAGCCTTGCTCCTGTCAGCTCCCGTAGCTCATCCTCGCCCTGGTAAGGTTGTTTTAGTGGGATTAGGTCAACACAGCTGCACTGACTTCCTGCAGTCCTTTTTATTCTGTCTGCTTTCTCTTTTATTTCTCAGTGTTTTATTGTTTCTGGAGAGTTTAATTTAAGAAAAACGCTTGATTTCTGGTTTTCTGGGGTTTGGTTTGGTTTCTTTTTCAAGTCAACAAAACCCCCCACAATCCTGCGCCTCCAGTGAAAGGAAAACTTTCCCTGACAGAATTAAGTGGAGGTGGCAGAAATGAGGATATTTGAACAAAGAAAGCAGGAGTGATCACTACCCCATCGCTGGAGCACACAGGGAAAGGAAAGAGAGAAATGGAACAGCAGCAGTGAAAAATATGCATGCATATTCAGCTCCTTTGTCAAAAAACCTTGTGCTGCAGCATTTCAATTAACAAAGTAGGATGGTTTACCTGATAAAATGCTCCCTGTGTGAGTGTAATTACATATTTATGCCCCACAGAGATTTTTTAATTTCTCTTCAGTTTGTTTGCCTTGAAAGTATTTGTCACTGGAAATGTTCTTGATGTGTAATTTTAAGGCAGGGTTGGCCAAATGTGTAGTTTGTTTTCATTTTAGATTTACTTCACTCAAGAAGAATTGGAAGATAATGTATATTTTCAGCGCAAAGGAAAAAAAATCAATAAGGAAGGTGATACATGAACCAGCTGCAGAAAAAAATGCACTCGAGTGCTGCTTCAGAAATTTAAGTCTTTTTTTCTTTCTCTTTCTCTTGCTTTAAATATATTCTCAGGTGCTTGAAACAGCTTATTGTTCTGCCCCTTTCATTTTGTCCTTGCTCCCCAAACATATCTCTTGTGTTTCCAGAGAGGCTGCAAAGAGCAGGCAGCTTTTTAGTCATTGTTTTCCTATTATTTGAGCCCTGCCTACCTTCAGCAAGGCTTTACATATGTGCTAGAGCCCAAAGGTACCTTCAATTGATTTTGAGTTGTCCAAGTCCTTGTCCTCACCTGTGCAAGTGCAGCGCTGGGTCAGGGCTTGGCAGAGCACAACTCTTGTCAATGTATTGTCACAACTTAGTTTAGCCATAGAAATGCACAGTTAAGATCTTGGAGAGCTTCTTGAACCCTCAGGGAAGAGCAGAACCCCAGCTCCCATCAAAATCCACCCTGTAGTTATTGGTTTTTTTTCCTTATTTCCTCCAAAGTTCTTCAGGAAGGAGAGGAAAGAATCTGAAGGTCAAACCCACACCAGTTTTGGCTGGGGGACAGCACAACAGCAGGTCACTGCTGGCTGGGGAGGTCAGTGTGTCTCAGAGAGATTATTGGAGAGGTTTCCTCAAGCCACACAGAGCTTCAGCCAAGGCTTGAGAAGCCACCACAGCCTGAACCATTTTATGAGGATTATTCCCAGTTTAACCTTGCAGGAAAGGAAGACTTCTGAACAGTGTCAGGAGACAGATCCATGACCCTTCCCAAAGACCAGGTATGCTGATGGCACAGGGATGGTTCTGCTGGGGCAGACTGAGCTGCTGGCTCTGGAGGTGACAAATGCCCAGATGCATCTCCTAGACCTGAGTGCAATTTCTGACGCTGCCGTGGCTGGATCCACCTCAGAGGCCTGGCGGAGACAGACGGACTCCTGCAGTTGGCTCTGCTCCTTCCTCTCCGGCGGATCCCGGAGGGTCAGGAATAGCATCTGCTCTGTCTCTTCGAGGATGCAGAAGGCGAGCTCGTGTCTCCCTGCTCCCAGGCTGTGTGAGAGCTCCAGGAGCCGGGCTCAGAGATGGGATTCGACCCCGGCGCCCGCCGGACCGCGACACTTCCCTGCCACAGCCAGGACTGCCTTCTCTCCCCACAGCTGTCCCAGTGCCACTGATGCCTTCTAGAGCTTAACCTGGAACAGAGACTAGACAGAGCAAAAGGATAAAGCAGGGATTTATTAAAAGGCCTCCATGGATACACTTGGGCTGCACAAGAGCCCGGCTGGACTACACCCAAGATGCACCCCAAAATGGCCACAAAAATGGGCGACCGGTCACGAGGTCCCACACTTTTGTAAGTTCTGGTCCATGAGCATATTGGAGTTAATTGTCTAATTACAGCTTCAGGTTATGAAGCTCCATCCTCCTTGTTTTTTTCTTCTCACTTCACTGTTGTTTTTGTTCTTGGGCTTGAAAGTTGTCTTTGGTACTAAGCTAGAGAAGGAATTGTTTTGTCTATCCGTGCAGTGAAGAGAGCTTAGTAGCACTTAATATGAAACTTAAAACTACCCACTAAAACAGCACAGAATCTAAAAAATATAGAGGCTAAAACTTAAGGCATCACCCTGAAAAGAAAAGCTCTGGGATGAAAGACAAAGGAGCTGGCAAAGGCCCAGCACGTGCTCGTGGGAAATTTTGTTGGGGATGAGGAAAACGTGCAAAGGAAATACCCAAAAATCTTAACCCTCCAACGTGCCATCAAAACAACAGTGCTCTGCTACAGCTCCTCTGAACTGATATTTCCCACACACACACTTTGGTTACCCAAGAAATGAAAACTTCCTTTCAGGTACAAACCTGGAACTGCCACCACTGTGTTCTCTCTATGTTTGGTTCCTGTCCCACTCAAGGGTGATTGCCAAAGCCAGAAAACCTGATGTGGGTTAACATAGAGCAGGAAGAGCATTCTGCTGCTGCATGGGATTCCTGCACACCTTTAAAGCAGGTGCTACCTTGCAAAGCATCACGTCAGTTTCCTCTCCAGGGACAGGACAAGAGGAAAAAGCTTCAAGTTGCACCAGGGGAGGTTTAGGTTGGCATAAGGAAAAAATATCTTCACGGAAAAAGGTTGTCAAGCACTGAAAAAGGCTGCCCAAGGCAGCAGTGGAGGAACCATCCCTGGAGGGATCTAAATGATATGAGGATGTGGCACCTGGGGATGTGGCTTAGTGGTGGTGTGGCACTGCTGGAAGAAAATCTGGACTCGATGATCTTGGAGGCCTTTTCCAACCAAAGCTATTCTGTGATTCCCATCTCAGACACCAGCCCTCTATCCAAGCAGCAGTGTGAAAAGGAGGCAGGCAGCTCTCATGTGCACAAAGCCATGCCTCACCACCCAGACAAAGAAAGGAGGTGCTGCACATCAGCTTGAGTTTTCCCCACCCCATTATATGGGAAATCTCACAATCTTTATAGAGCTCCACACAGTGTTCGTGAAAGTTTTCCTAAACAAGAAATGCTACCATATGGTCACCAACATCCTCAGTTAACACTGCAAGCCTGGCTGTTAAGCAGCAGACAGACTTTTGAAAAGGGCATGGAGTCACAGGACAATGGGGAATGGCTTCAAACTGACAGAGGGCAGGGTTAGATTAGAAATTAGGGAGAAATTCCTTTCTATGAGGATGGTGAGACACTAGAACAGGTTTCTCAGAGAAGCTGTGGCTGCCCCATCCCTGGAAGTGTTCAAAACCAGGCTGGATGAGGCTTGGAGCAACCTGGGCTAGTGGAAGGTGTCCCTGCCCTTGGCAGGGGGATGGGACTGGGTGGGCTTGAAGGGCCCCTTCACCGCAAAGCATTCTGTGATTCTTTGATTCCATGTTCCAGCCTCCACAGGCAGCGTTTGGCTCTGGCCCAGCTGGAGTGCAGCTCCCCTGGCAGGCAGCATCCCAGGGCTGCCAGCCAGACCTGTGCCACTTGGCAGTCTTACTCTGCAGTTGCTGGAGAAAAGTTAGCAAGCACTGCTGGCCAGGCTGCCAAACAGCCCTGCACCGCAAACCTAGCCCAGCCCCACCCTGCAGCACCCCAAACCTGGCCCAGCCCCACCCTGCAGTGCCCCAAACCTGGCCCAGCCCCACCCTGCAGTGCCCCAAACCTGGCCCAGCCCCACTCTGCAGCGCAGCACTGTGGGGAGGCACTGCTATCCCCCACTCCTGGAACCTCAGACTTCCAAAGGCATGAGGTGCACGCACCTAGTGGGGTTGTGTATGTGAGAAGACTTTGACAAGCAGCCTGCAGGGACAGAAGAGATGTCTGACAAGTGATTATGTCATCTCCTGAGATTCCTTCTGGCCCCGTGTCTCTGTGATTGCTCAGCACCTCCTGCTGTCAGGATGGGTTTGTGGTGCTGTTTTCCACCAGCTAGACCAAGGTCAGGCACCAGTTGGTTGTTAACACCAATTAATTCTGGTTTGAATGACCCAAATGACTTATTCCTGTTGCAGGCTAAGATTACCAGTAACAACAACAAATAACAACCAAAACAAATAAACAAACCAACACTCATTGCCTCTTAAAATGTGTCACCTGTCTCAGTACTACTGTAAGGCTCAATACCCTCTCTGGTCTCATATTCCAGTGATATTTCACTTATATTACCATGGGATAGACACCCACCACACATCCCTCTCAGAAGTTAAGGGCTGCTCACAAGTTCCAGCTCCAATTTTGGCATATTCTGCTTCTACCTCAGCTTCTCTTTGGCTTCCTCATCCCCTCTTTTACCCCTTAGCCAAAAATGCTCTATCAGGGGCCCACGTCCTGCCTGGGAGTGTTTGAGTGCATGAAAAACTCCTGAAGGATATTGGTTTCTCTGAGAGGTTTGCACAGAATCCTACATATCATCTCAGAAATATCTGCTTTTTTAAGCTATATGGTAATGCATGCTGTGCATCTGAGATTAGAATAAGGCCCTGAGGAGCAAAACGCTCCTCTCCCTTTACAGCTGACAATGCAGAGCTGATTTTTATGAACTCATTTCCAAGGGATTCGACTCCATTGTTTAACACATCCACGGTTTCAAGGGAAATCTCCAAAGATGGTTTGACTTAGAGCGTTGCCATTTCCACCTCTGGGGTGCAAGATTTCACTGGATGGTATTGATCTGTGGCCTGGGTGCCCAGAGTGGGGCTGAGCATTCCAAAACAAGCTGGAGGAATCTCCAACTTCCAACAAAGAGCCTCAAAAATTTCAGGGAAGATGCACAACGACAAGAGGGTGCTCTTGGGAGCCCCAAGATTTCTCAGTGCCTGTGGCCTCTTGCTGCTTTGTAACAGGTCATATTCACCATCTCCTGCCTTCTTCCTTTTCATTATTAAACACTTCAATGAAATTCTTTTCCTCACTCTTAAGTCATAGTACGAAGATTTAAAAATCAACAAATAATGGATCAACACCCTGAAAGACTGAAAAAATAAAATAATGGAGGGTTTTTTTTTGGATAAACTTACAGGGCATGAAGAATTGGCCATTCCTGTAAGAACAGTTTTCATCTCACCTCAGAATAAAGTTTATATATATATCTATGTATCTCTATATAGATACAGATATCTTGTCCCCAGCCCAACCCTTCTGAAGAAACATTGCCTTAAACCACAGCACTGACATCCTTACCCAAAACACCATTTCAAGAGCAGAACAAATGGGGCAAAAATAAGGCAAAGTAATGAACCTGTTCCAAACAGACACATCACCAGCACAGAGGGAAGCTGGACTGGAACCCCAAGACACGTGGGCCTGGACTGCCATGTACAACGTGTTTGCACAGGGTCTGCCACCCTCCTGGCCTGCTCCTGTCCAGTCCCTGCTCTGCCACAATCACAGCAGCAGCAATGAATTCAGTTCTGCCTGCAGTGGATGTGGCTATTTCATTTTGGCAGCACGAATGTTGCTAAGTGAAAGCACGTCTTTCTGAACTGCCTTGCTCATGGGAACCATTTAATCATTACAGAGCAATTATAGGGGTCTTTATTCAGTTGTTCCTTAAGTCCTCATTCAGGCAAACCTATTTCAATGGGAACTGTGCCTGAAAGGGACTCATCAAAACCTGACCAGGAAATGGCCAGTAAGAGTAACCGATTTCCAAGAGAGAAAAACTCATGCATTACATCCATAATGGGTAACTTCTTATGAATACACCTATTGAAGTGTGTTATATTCATTAAACTCCACTTGGAGAGGAAGGGTAACCTTCCAGTTAAAGCAATTTCAAAGGGCTGATGAGAGCTGGGTTCTGTCCCTGCCTTTGACACCGGCGCCCCTGGGACCACAGTCACACCACTTTGTAATTTTACCTTAAATTTAGCAAAATAGGTACTGAACTGGGACAGCAGTAACCATCAGTTTAACTGTGTTCGTGGGCTGCAGCCCCTGGATTCTCCTTTGCAAAACAGAAAGAGGAGCAGAAAATTTCTCCTATTTATTTTTCTGTTCACATTTTGAGGCAGGGCAGGTCTTTAATTCTGTGTACACCCAGTGAATCGCACAAAACGTCTTTGAAGGGGGCTGTGCTGATCACAGAGCAATAATACTAATTGTTATCAATACAAGCTAAGAATGCTGTGCTTTTGTGGCAAATGTCCACTAGGAACTTGACTGAGACCATCAACATTCCATTTGGGACTTAAGCCCCATTTGAACTTGTCTCCCAAAGCGAGAGTTTACAAACACAATTTAGTCCCTATTTGAGCAAGCACTTTGAAGATGTAAAGTACTAAATTGTGTATCTGTATGTATGAGAGACAGAGACAGAATGTGTAATTTCTTTCTGCATTCAGGGAACACAAGATTTCCTTTTTTCCCCTCTTTTTGGAAGGAAGTTTACTGCTGAGACCATTAGAGAAAATGCAAATGTGCAGACTGTTTGTTAAGGCTCCAGGAGAGAAAGCACAGGCAGTTGTTACCACGAGTATTTCTAGGAAAATGGGAAATCTTTGTCTTTAAATGTATTTATTTAGCCAAGGAAAGTTTGCACAGCTTGTGGAGAATGGTTCTGGAGGAAATTAAATTTCAGCTGCACCTTCATATCACTCCTACACCTGCCAGTTGTTCCGACCAGCCCGCGATGTCCTGCACCGACGTCACAGATGAGCTGTTGTGCAACCACCAGGCTCTTTCTCTTATGCAAGAAAGAGGCAACAACCCTACTCCTGCACAGAACAGATTGCCTGTTGCAGCAAAACCACAGGCAGGAGACATGAAGGATTTTTGAGGCTGATTAAAAAAAAATAAAATTACGTTCTATGTTTATGTAGGTTGGCGTAGAAGGATCCAAGCTGGATGCAGCCTAAGCCAGGTTTGGTGCAGAACGTATTTCTCATTCGAGCTTATTAACTTGGACACAGCTAAAAGAGGACCTGAGACTGGAAAATGGGAATAAGAAGCAGAAAAGGGAGAAACACTTGCAGACATTGACCTTGGAAACAGAAGAAATGAGCAGAGCCAGAGGCTGGTTTTGCACAACACACCTTTCATGAAAGACCAACTGTGGTCAAACAAACTGCACAGCAATTTAAGGCAATGCAAAATGTTTTGATAATACTTTGCAAACTAAATGTTTTGGTCCTTCAGTTCAAAACTAATGCTTCAATTCCAAAATACGTTTGAAGTTTAATATAAATTATTTATATGAATTAAAAAAATTAAGACCTTCACACCACATTGAAATATTCTGGTTAGGGCTCAAAGATTAGATTGCAGAGATATATTTCATCTGCCCTGTGAGCATGGGTACATCTAAGCTGATCATTCTGGGTTCTCTCTCAAGCCACTGAAGATCCAGCCAGGAAAATCAGTGGAGCATAGGGTGCAATTCACTTTTTATTACAGTAATTATCAAAATCCAGTCAATCAATTGGTGCCCTAAAAGCACCTTTGCTCCCCACCACAGCACAGGTGACTGGCCCAGGTGTAAATGTCTGCCTGGCACACAGGCAGGTGTGCTCACTTACTGCCTGTGTGCAGCAGGGGTTTATCTGCCCCTGACCTCTCTGACATGGAGAACCACAGTCACTAAGGCTGGAAATGCCCTCTGAGTCCAACCACTCCTCCAGCTCTGCCAAAACACCACTAAATCCTGGCCCCAAGATCCACATCCACACATTTTTTGAACACTCTGAGGGATGATGACTCCAACACCCTGGGCAGCTGGTGTCAGGGCTGGATATTCCTTTTAGTGAAGAAATTTTCCCCTGATATCCAACCTAAACCTGTCCTGGTGCAACTTGAAGCAATTCCTTCTCACCCTGTGCTTTGTTCCCTGGGAGCAGAGCCCGACCCACCCCGGCTGCACCCAGGGAGCTGTGCAGAGACAGAAGGTCCCCCCTGAGCCTCATTTGCTCCAGGCTGAGCCCCTTTCCCATCTCCCTCAGCTGCTCCTGGTGCTCCAGACCCTTCCCCATCTCCATTCCCTTCCCTGGACATGCTCCAGCCCCTCAGTGCCTTTCTTGTGGTGAGAAGAACATCATTCTTCCACTCTGCATTTTTCCACTTCAGTTCAAAACAAAGACCTCTCCCTGGCCAATCACCTTCCAAGTGAGAAAAGGGGATGTATGTGGAAACCACTGACACAAATCTGTAGGCTCCTAAAGCACTGCGTTGTGCTTATTCTCAAGGCAAGAAATATACATTTTGCTTCGATTGGATTTTTACAGCTCGTGTGCACACACACTCAGCACTGTGGGGGAAAAAAACATAAGGAAGAGAAAAGCTATCTTCAGTAGAGCGATAACTTATCTTTCCAGGGATATTTTTTCCCCCCTCTATCTGCATTTAAAATGAGTCAGATTTGGATGGAGGAACAGCACTTGCTGCTTCATGTGCTTCAGAAGCACTGCGTGTGCTTCTACTCAGGTTTTGTGTTTGTACACTGTGGATGTATTAAGGACTCTGTTGTTGCTGTTTATGAGGTTTGAGTGGATAAAAAGGATAAATGTAGTGGGCTCATACAAAAAAGTACATTGGGATTAAAACAAAAAAAAGCATGGCTAAGAACTTCCTTAATTAACTCATCTTGAGAAGAGCCGTTCCTTCAAACACCACAGCAAATTAAGACATAGTCAGGTTTCTCAGAGAGCAAAGTTGCAGACAGATGCCAGGGGGAACCAACAAATATTTCTAGCACGTTACCAACCTCTCCTAATCTGTTTAATTGTGTTTGTAAATTCATGAGGCACCCAACTGCTTACCCAAATACCTCACTTCTGTGGAGCAGGTCCTAAATTACAACGTGTGGGGTACATTACCTCAAGTGCCAGACTTTGTTAAAGATCAGTCCCTTTCCTTATTAACATCCTCTCCTGCAGAGATGGAACCTTCTGTTCAGAGGCATCTCATCCTCACAGATCCCAGTGGTAAACCCTGTGTTTGGTAAAATCACCCTTTGTAGTAATTATATTTTCTAAGCAGAAGAAACCAAACCTTGCTTTTTTTCATTATCCTGTAGCAAACAGCCTTGTTCTGTTAGATACAGCCAAAAGGAAGAAACGGATATCCAGAATTACACAGAAATATTGGTTTGAAAGGGAGAGAGGCAAGGAAAAGGATATTTCTACTTGTGAATCCTATTCCATTTATTTTCTGCTGAGGAGACTTCCTACCACACACTCCTGGGTGTGTCTTTGTAGATGGAAATGGGTTTGTTTGAAATTCCAGACAAGGATGATTTATTTGATGATACATATCCATCACAGGCTTCCTTACAGATAAGGCTTAGACAGGAATGAAATTCCTCAAACTTCATCTTGCTTCCAAGCTCTCCTGATCTCACAAGACACAAACTCCAAAAGAAGAGAATCCCAAACCAAACAAATCTGAGTTAACATTTCACCACAAAATACACTCTCATTTTAGAAAATAACATCCTCCTACACAGCAGGGCTAAGAGACATTGAACTGATATAGAAACCATTGGTTTTCCCTTTTTTTTTTACCACTGAGGAAAACCACAACATGGCTGGCAGGCACAGAAATAGCTGTTACTCACACAGGGATGTTCTGGGGTTTTTTCTGCAATAAAATTTCATTCTGTGCCACATCCAGCAGGTCAAGTTTTCCCAGGAAGCTGGCAAACGCTAATGAAATATTCTCAGTAGTATTTTACACCTAATTAATCATTCTTCTAAGGCAGACCTAATGGAAGAACACAACGTGGAGTGTGAAATCTCACACCATCAACATCACCCCGATGAAACTGCACCATTTAATTCATATTTTGGGTTGTAAACACAACTATTTGATCACTGTCAAAGAATCACAGGGGAAAGGTAATCCCAACTGGATATTTACAGTCCAGCATAACAAACCAGAAATATTTTTTGAGCACTTTGGTCACTCTGGAGGGACTTGAGAGAGATTATACACTTTACTGCTTGAGCCCCACAGGAAGTTCTTGATATGATGCAGGCTTTAGAAGGGGGCTGGTGTCTTGGTGCGCAAGACTGGATATCTGTTTTTTCCATCTGATTAATGTAAGGAATCCACACCCACCCCATCCATCTACAGAGTCTCTCCCTCCAGTTCAGTGATAACCACAGAAATGCTAAACAGAACAAACAAGGATTTACCCTAAAGTAATCTGCAGGTGCCACATCAGCCAATCCTCCCTTCAGATACACACACAGAAAAGATAACGCACAACATTTAGCAATCCATTTTTCTGTTCTGTTTCGTTACCACCTCAATGGAATATAAATATATGTATATATAAAAATACACACACACAAACATATATGTGTACACATGGAATGGAGTAGGAACAGGAAGAGTGAAGACATGGGAAAATATAACATTTAAGTCCCCATAGTCAAGCTTATTTCTGCATAATCAAAGAGACAAGTAAAGCCAAGAATCTGCAGAAATTCCAAGCTCAAGTCGAACCTGGAGCTTGTTTTCCTTCCAAACATCATTTGACTTCGGGGTATTGTAGTCCTCCACCTTCTATGTGTCCTCAAAAAAATAAAATTGAACTGTGTAATAAGGAACAGGTGCCAGCAATAAAGCCTGGAAATTCTATTTGTCCTCCCAAGAAATTGTCTTCTCACTACATAAGTACAGCCTGGTGCTGTCGATAATGCAAACGGCATTTTGATAAAGATAAATTATAAAGCAGCTCTTTGGTCTTCTAAAGAGATGGGGTGTTGTGGACAGCTGTTTGGCTGCTGGAGCTACATTTAATGAGATTTGTGCACAAAATTGTTTGCACGTTGGAGGGATGCATTTCACAATGGCACTGAAAACAATTGGGTGTTGTGGGATAAGTACCTTTTACAGTATATCAAGGTCAAACCTTTCACTTGATGTACTTAACTAACCATGTAAAATATTACATCAGCAAGCCTATGAGGCACTTAGAGATATATTCATATTTGCATAATGTCCTCTGTAAGTTAGTCTGCGGTCCTTAAGGGTGTTTAGAATAACTGCATGCAAGAATATACTTAATCCAATCTCATTTTAGCTTTTGCTCTTTTAAGATTTCAAAATTAATAAATCCTCCTGATACTCCAAATTACCATGAGCTTTTATAAGCATAACTTTGTAACTTTAACCCATTTATGAACATACCCTACAGGCATATGTACTAATGAATAAGAAATAACATTAGAAGTTTAAAGATGGTCTCTTTATGAAGTAATGTAAGAAAATCCTGTTAGCTGGATCAAGTACAAAAGTGTGATTTCTTAAAAATAGAAAATCCTTCACAAAATTACTTGTAATTACAATAACCAAAGGATAAAAAGTAAGAATAGTTTAAGCATTGTGCATTATTTAACTTGGTACATGAAATATGTTTTATGTATGTGTATGAAGCATGCAAATAGAAATCTGATCTACAGTGTGCTTCCATGGCTACGGGATTTCTATTTATTTATTTATTTTCTATTGTGCTTGATTGCTGTCAAGAACACTGACAGATAAAGGATTTCAAATTACCTTAAACACTTGGTGCTTCCTCCAGTGAACCAAGCTCTTCCCGTGTTTGCCTCCAAGACAACCTGAGGAGGTGGGGAAAACCTTCCTGGTCAAAGGTTCTCCCTGGATCCCCAAAGTCCTCCAGAATCCACAAGCTCAACACCTACTTTGGAGAATTAAAACGATGATGAGGAGGAGGAGGAGGAGGAAGAGGAGGAGGAGGATAAAATCTCATCACAATTAATGGGTCAGTAATTGAAATTTCTCCTTCTGCTTGCCGTGGGATTGAAGCAGCACCTGCTGCCTGCCCACCATCAGGAGTCATTGGAACCCACAGGATGAAACATCCTGGTGACCAAACCCTGCAAGTAGGGCAAGAGAAAGGATCCCAGGCACTTCTCCTGATGGCTCATGGGAAGAAAAAAGGCTGTGTGGGAACCACGTGGAAGTGGGAAAGAAAGGTTCATTTTGTCCACCACATATTTAATATGGGCAGAAGAAGTCCCAAATCATTTCTTCCTTGCCCCCACTCCTTCCCACTTGAAGTTAAACATTAAGTGGCAAAATTATAGGGTCCTCTCCTCTCCCAGTTGTGACTTATTACAGAAATCCATTTTGTTCTGTTCCCACATCAGCCAAAGTCAGTGCTCTCTTTGCAGAGAATAACTGAAAAAAGGGGGTTGATCTGGTATGAGCATCAGTGTGGATCATCAGAGCTGCTTTCAGTCAGTGCAGATGATACTTAGAACTGAACAGCTGGCCCTGAGACCCCAGTGTTCCCAGCAGATCAACTCTTGACGTCCTGAGAGTGGCATTTCAGGATATCAGAAGTGCATTGCTCTCGGAAGGGGAACAGGTGCGAGTCCCAGGCGTCACAGGAGTCACCCTGCTGTGGTAAGGAAGCTGAAGAGCATTGACAGGCCTCACAACAAAACCCGTTTCACTCATCACACGTTGACCTTGGCAAGTTTTTGCCCTGCTCAGTGGGGCAAGGAGAAAATGAATTTAAAGCAATTACAAGCAAGATGCTGCCAGGTGGGTGTGTTATGGAGATGCTCCGCTGCTCTTCCACTGGATGTCACTCTGACATTGAGGCCAGCTCTGGACTCTCCACAGACCAAAGTGGCTTTGTTCAGGGAATAATGCACGAGCTGGTGGAGAGCAAAGCTAAGTGACTCCTTATTAAAGCAGCCTCAGATAGCCAACAGCTCTTTGAGAAGTGGGATTGTGCTTTGTCCCAGGGATTGATGGGGCAGGACGGCACATAAACAATAATTCCCCAGCCTGAACAAAGCAAGGCTGTGAGGGGATAGATCTGCTGCAAGTAAATCTGGAGATTTAACGCCTACGGGGAGAAATTACTGATGCCAAAGGACAGTAATGCACATGAGCATAAGAGAACCTTGATCTTATTTAGACTGGGAATTAGAGGAAGGTTTCAACATGTAAGATCACAGAGGGCATGGAGTTGCCTGGATAAGTGGAGTAGCAGGACAGTGCTCCCTCTTCCCAAGAAAACAAACCTCAGCCAGGATTAAAACGGACCTTGATCTGGTTAAGAATGGCACTTCATCACTGTTTGGGTCAGGAGGTGACCTAAACCTCTGACTCAGGAGGTGTCTTCAATTCTTCAGTTATCAGCAGCACCTTCAGTGCTACCCAGCTCTGTTACACTAAGGAAAAGGATTTTGTCAGGAGTAAAGTCCCCAAATGAGAATGAGTGGAGATATTTCTGCCTCCTGGTGTTCTCCTGCCTCCCTCACACCTGCTGTGTCACAGTCACAACATGAGGGGACAGTTAAACATGACTAAGAGATGTCCTGGGCTGGGCAGGGTTCATAGCACTGTAAAAATCTATGACTAGGTTTAGTTACCTAGACCATCTCTCTGCTCTTGTAGTCTAAATTATAGTCTAAATTATCATCACCAAATGTCTTCTCCTGCACTTCACAACCAGAACAGGATGCCAGAAGAAATGGCACGAGACAGGCCAGAGTTTGGCTAAGCCTGTGTGGCTCACACTAATCAGTGGTAATAATTCAGGTAGCTAAGATCCCCATGACAATGACATTTTACAAGGGAACAATTCAAGAAGAATACTCTTAGTCTTCTTACAACCAATAAATCAATGAATATTCTTCCTCCTGTAAGTGACCATGGATTCTGGTGGATCATTAAACCAAGACCAAGTATTTTCAGACTGTCATCACTGACCTTAGGAAAGCACAGAACTGAAACACAGCAACAGCCAAATAAAGTGAGCATAATGACATCGAGATTGTAGCAGCAGAATGCAAACGCTGAGTGGGACTGAAGAAAGGCCAGTTAGGCATTTCTGGGGTGGCCAATCTACAGGCATTTGTCCCTGTGAACAACCAGAAGATAAAGTCATAAAATCAAACATAAAAATTTAGAGTTCCATGAGAACTGAGAGCTACCAGCACATCCTTGACAAAGAGAAAAAAGGGCAAGTTCTAACAGCAAAGAAAAATTCCTAGTGCCTGCAAATCCAGGAATAAAACTACTTTGCAATAGAAAGACTATTACTATTATTATGGGGTGTTAAACACTGGAATGGGCTGCCCAGGGAGGTGGTGGAGTCACCACGCCAGAGGTGCCCAAGACTCTGTGTGGCACTCAGTGCTCTGGGCTGGTTGTCAAGGTGGTGACTGGGGCCAAAGGTTGGGCTTGATGACCTTGGAGGTCTTTCCCAACTCAAATGTTTCTGTGATTCTGTGATTATTCTCTAAATCCAACAACATGGAGTGCTGTCCATCCACAGGATATAACTATTTGTGCGTGCAAAATAATAATTTTATGTAAACAGTCCAATGTGCAGAGAAAACACGTCACTGAACCTCAGCCATGTCACAAGTCTGAAGTTACTTTACCACCGCATTTCTGAAATTATCAAGGAAGGAAGAATTTGACATTCCTAAATTTCTTAAAGGATGAATAATTTAATTTAATTCCCACACTGAATAACAGATTTACTTGTAAGGGCTCAGACTTTCATTCTGCACTCAGGGTAAGCAGCCTGGCTTTGGGGAAGAAACACTGTATTTGCTTTTATATACAACAGTAAGTTTGAGACAACCCTTCAGCCTTAAATCTCAATTCCCCATTTATTGGGCCATCATTGATGCCTACACAACAGCAGAAGTCACAGATTTGAGAGTTTTGAGAGGGTTTAGAGACACAAGTCCCATTTGACTCACAGGAACCGTTCCTGTAAATCTTCCAGGCAGCTCTAAAAAAATTTAGTCTAAATTCCTTCCCCTTCGTTTTGCATATTTTAAAGAAACAAGAAACACCCCTGGAGAGCAGCAGCAAGTAGAGAGGAGACTCCGTTTTCATCAGTGTTAGTGAGGTAAAACAAGAGAATTGGCTTTGCTTGGTGAAAATGTTTAATAAATGTTTAATGAAAGTTTAATAAAAGGCACCGAAAAGTACCAAAATGTTTGTCCTGAACCTGTAGATGTCACACAAAGTACCAAGTGAGTGAGGCTGCAATACCAAGTAGGACAAGGCCAGAGAGGAAAAAGCTTCTGAAAGATTGCAAGTTCCTCCTGATTGTAACGAGAAAGAGAAGTTTAAGAAACTGAAGAAAGGAAAGGAATTTTATCCCATTTCAATTAACCAGGAAGTCTGGATGGAAATGTTTACTCCCAGAGAGCACTATCAGCTTCAAGTGCGATTCTCCTTTAGGGGACGGAAAGTTTGATAAAAATGCAGCACCCTGGTGCTGATTGTGATAAACATCCACAGAAGATGTATTTTGGTGGTGATAAGGAGCTGTGTGACCTTGTAGAGCCCTGCAGCTCCGAGGCAGAGGCCGGCGCTGGCGGCCGCGCCTCGAACCACAGCTGCCCCTTCTGCAGAGAAAGCAGAGGAAGAAACAAACTCAGCTCTGACACAAAACATCTTTTAACTCAATTACTGTTTACAAACACAGCCCTGCTCCTGTCTGGGGAAGCAGAGCCCAGTTACTGTCAAAGTGGATAATGAAATGGAAAAGGGCGGAAAAGAAACCAAACGCACCAGAAAGCTCTGCCCAGCATCCCTCCTTTTCCGAGCTCTGGTTGTCCAACCCCACCCGGAGACACAGTGGGATTGGCCTCCCAGGAGGAGCAGGCAACATAAAAGTCTGGAATGTGCTCTCTCCTACACCCATCACGGCGAGGCATTTGAATATTGGATTTAGTGTTGTGCTTCCACAGATACAAAATTAGGCCGACAGAAGTCTGGATTCCGGCCCTTGCTCCATCCTGGTGACTTGTGGAGAGATGGTAGCCAAAAGCATTTGGAACGGTTGTCTCTCTCCAGATGCTGCCATTCATTTCTGTGGGAACAAGACCACTTACATCTAATTACAGTTTCTGCTCAAATTAACAGGACAGAAATGACAGCAAAAAAAAAACAAAACACCACAAAACAAAAAAAACAAGCCAAACCCGAAACAAACAAACCCACCCCAAAAGTTCTCTGGACTAACTGGGAGACTTTTTGCTGTCATGGCTTTGGAAGCAGTTGATCCTTTCAAATTATGGCTTTTAAGTGATTTTAAGTTCATGTGTTCTGACTGTTCAGTTTGTCTCATTGTTAAAACATCAGCAAAAGGGAGAGAAAAGGGCGAGTTTTTTTACAGAGATGCCCTGCTCGTGAAAGATTTGTTAAATGACCACACAGTCACTGTGGAATTGGGACCATCGTGGCATAAAACACTGTTTTCATTATTAAACCAAATGCCAATTGCAGGTTACACTATTTACTGTGGAATGGAAATTATACAAAGACAAGCTTTCCCTTGTGTTGCACAAGGATTGGAACATGTGTGTGGAGTTTTACACATGAACACCTCTGTCCTTCCCTTCCTTGTGGAAATCAGGACTAATTCCACCCAAAGGTAAGAAAATCTGCAGTTTTCAGGTGGCAGTCAAGCCACCCATGTAGAACCCCTTTCTTTGCATTCCTTTTACTATTAGGATTATATCAGTTGGCCACTGGATGCAGAATACTTCTGCCCTTCAAAGTCCACAGCAGCTGGATTATGTCATCATCACAGAATCAGAGAATATCCTGGGTTGGAAGGGACCTACAAGGATCATCAAATCCAGCTCCTGGCTCAGCACAGGACACTCCAAGAACCCCTCCAAAATGTGCTGACTCACATCACAGGGGTTGAGAAACTTTGCTCTGTCTGGTCCAGCCACAAAAAGGCTGGAAATAGAGGGGAGAGTTGGGCTGTGAGATTCCTTCCTTTAGTGGCTCCAGTCCCATGAGGGGTCTCCATGTCCTTCTGGTGAATCAACATCCAATTCAGGTTCCCTCCCTGCCAAACAGCTCATGAAAATCATTCCGTGCTATTAATCATTATTGATTTATTTTCCTGGTCCAACCTTAGGTAATTGCAATCTCTCAGATCTCCATCAATGAGTGGTAGATGAAACAACTCACACCATTCCAAAAGAAGGGGTTAAATCAACTGGGTTATAGTTTATACAGTCAATGGAAAACTCTGCTCCTTTTTAAAAAACTTCCTCTTTTGTAGCTTTCAGCAGACCAGCTCCTAAATTTTCCAAATTATTTCTCCCCCCAGTTTCCCAGTTGGACACAATTTTAAAGGATTTATAGCCAGGCCTAGCTCCTGACTTGTCCCAAGGGGTAAAGTAAAATCACAGAAACCATCAGACATTTGTTTTGTATGTGCCAGCTGTGAAGGCAGCTGACTACAGAGCAAGAATTTACAGACTGTAATGCACAAAAATTTGACTTTTCCGTCTATTTCAGCAGCAGAGCCCTTAAGACATACCAGTCAAAGTAAAAATCCTTGTCTAGAAATACGGACTTCACCTCCCACTGGACAGACCTTAAAAAACATTTCAAGTCTGAGGTGAATAAAAGAACAGGAGGAAGGGTTATGCAACGTGGATCTAGACCAATTTCATAGGAAAAATAGGAATTACCTTTAACTGCAGCTTTTCTCACCTGTCCTGCCTTTCCTTAAGAGAAAAGAAAAGCTCTCAATTTTCTCCCACTTTCATTTTATGTGCTTTTTTAAACAACTAAGCTTACTTCTTGTTCCCTGGAATTAAACTCACACTGTAGTTCTAAGAAGAAACCAATACCTATGAACCAGATTTACGGAAAAAAAAAAAAAAAAAAGACATTTTTATCTTCAAGCTGCTAAAGATTCAAAGTTATTTTGTAAGGGACTAGCTAAATGTTGACTTTTTCTTTTCTTCTGGTATTAAAATCACAGAGGATAGGTATATGTATTCGTATAACAGGGGAACAGACAACAATCAATCTGAAATCAGATTGCGCCATCTTAGTCTTTTCCAGAAAAGATCTTTTTCTAGCCAAATATTAGGGATACTGTCAGTCAGTTCCAAGGAGAAATTCCTGGAATAACAGCCACTAATTTCACAGATTTAAAGCTTTATCTAGACAGAACACGATAGAGAACATGCAGCAGAGCAGATTTTTCACTCGAGACTCATTCCAAGAGTCTCATTGCAAAGCTACAACAGTTTCCAAAATGTAGGACAGAATTCCTCAGGTTATTGCCTTACACACGTGTCCACACAGCCAATGATTAAAAATTCACAAGAACATCTTGTCAGATGCCTCAGCACTGGGTTTGCTTCCCAGTCTGAGCCTAATCTTACCCTGAGCATTCCTTATCTCAGGAGGGAGCGAGACTCGCAGTTAAGATGGGACTGGGCAGCGAAGTCACAAGAGTTCAAGTCCTGATCCTGCTGCTGAGTTTTGAAGAACTTGTTTAATCCCTCCGAGGTGCAGCTTTCCCTGTGTAGAATGGGGATAATACCACTTGCTTTTGGTTGTCTGTTCAGTCTATGCAAATCCCAAGTTATTTAGGAAACAGCTTCTCAACATATATTTACCTTTTGCTTTGTGGAGCAGGACTTCCAATGCCATTGGAGCCCTTAAGCAGTAATAGTGAAATCTGGTGAAATAGTGCCAAAGGAGATCATGGTGTGTCCAGCTTTTCAAGACAGGTTAGTCAAAAAACTCTCCAAAATGTTTCAAACAAAAATGTTCCTGTCTTGAAGAACAAAGTTCAGCTACATCATTTCTTCACAATAGAATTCATCAGTTAAAGCTGCTGCTTCTCTCACGTTGGCACAAGGCTCCTGGGTCTGAAGGGATTTAATCTCTGATATAAAGCTTGAGCACCAGGAAGGCATCACTGGGGAGGGGAGACAGTTCTGTGGCTCCTACCATGACAAAAGCTGACCTGTATTGCACCCAAACATGGATGGGCCTGATGGAGAGACTTCAGGATTGCATTCTCTACCTAAAACCAGCCAGGTGTCAGGACAGGTGATCACAGTAGATCCTATTGTCTTACACAAATTTGGCCAATCCACTATGGAAAATTCTCAGCTCAGACTCATGAGCAAGCAGCGATTTCTTATTGTACCAACAAACAATCCCAGAATAGTTTTATGTGGAAGGGACTTTAAAGCCCATCCAGTTCCAACCCCCTGCCATGGGCAGGGACACCTTCCACTATCCCAGGTTGCTCCAAGCCCTGTCCAATCTGGCCTGGGACACTGCCAGGGATCCAGGGGCAGCCACAGCTTCTCTGGGCACCCTGTGCCAGGACCTCACCACCCTCACATCATGCCAGGTCATGCCAGGAGCAGCCCTTAGGAAGCCTTTGCAAAATTCTGAGGAGCAAATACCACCCCAAACACTGCAGGCCATTTGGGGAAACTCTTTTGCATGTGAGAAAAAGGGATGTGCTGTTTGGAAGAATACAGCCTGCAAATTGTTCACCCCGTTCCGCTAAGCCTCCTAAATCATCTGGAGGTGTCCCAGTTAAGCAGAACTGCAATCCCTATTAAGTGGCACTCATTGCCACTAAGCATCGTTGGACTTACATGATTTCCCTTGTAGATGTCTGGATTAAGTGGTTTTGCCAACTAAGCACCTCCTTTTCCTGATTCAGCGGAGCGTACGGAATCATACGTATTTTACCGCTTTATGTATCTCAAATGGTATGAAAACAGGCTAGTTTTGTGAAAATTAAAATACAGTTTATCTGTTGCACAAGTTTTCAATACACGTGAGCTCCCGGGGAGTGTGGAATACATTTCACCCCATCCATCCATCCATCCATCCATCCATCCATCCATCCATCCCTACATTGTGTACATAGAGCGACCTCGCCACCATGCACTTAACCTGGTCTGATAACATTCTTCTGAGCCAGGAATTGTGTGCCGAACCTTGGAATAATGTCAGGGCACAAAGGAAAAGGGGAAAAAAAATAAATAAGTCAACCCCAAATCCAGGCACCTTGAAGCACAGCTCTGAGAAAACCATCTGTCTCAATGGAAAATCCTAAGGCTGGTACATTTTGGCGGCTTTCAGAGCGAGCAATGCCCCTTTCATTGGACACTCAAAGCTCTAGAGTCACATCTGTTTGTGCTGGCGTGAGATTGGCACGCTGCTCCCGTGGATGAAAGCTGGAGTGGTGGTGCCAACCTGCTGGGAAAAGCATGGCTTTCAGGATTTTTCCCTTTCTTTCCTTTCGCTGCAAGGATTCTCATGCAGTGCCAAGGCAGTGCGAGAGGCGAGTGCACACAAGTTTTCTTTGGAGGATGAGGGGAATAGTTGGAAAGGAGGAGGAGAAGGAGGGGGTGAGGAATGTGGCGGGGGAGAAAGGCATCGTGTCTGAAAGCTGAACCTGTCACAGAGTTTTTTCTTTTCTGGTGATGACAAAACAGGTTGGCAAATATCGGGACCACGGAAAAGTTTGCCATTGACTTCTGCAGAGGCAGCTCCTGTGCCTGTGGGCCACGTGCCCCCCAGCTTTGGGTGGGAATGGGCCTGATCTAATCTTTAAAACTTGCATCCTTTTCAGGTAGGGCAGTTCAGGACTCTCCTCCAGATTCAGAGCCCAGAGAGAAGGCTCGGGGTGACTTGAATGGGGCCTGCATGAGAAGGGGAGAGGGACTGCGGACAAGGGCCTGGAGTGACAGGACACAGGGAATGGCTTCCCACTGCCAGAGGGCAGGGTTAGATGGGATATTGGGAAGGAATTCTTGGCTGTGAGGGTGGGCAGGCCCTGGCACAGGGTGCCCAGGGCAGCTGTGGCTGCCCCTGGATCCCTGGCAGTGTCCCAGGCCAGGTTGGACAGGGCTTGGAGCAGCCTGGGATAGTGGAAGGTGTCCCTGCCCATGGCAGGGGGTGGGACTGGATGGGCTTTAGGTCTCTTCCAACACACCTGCTTGACCCAGTTTAGGCACTGATGAATCAGGGGATGCAAAGCCAAGCTTGCAGGCCCTCAGTCCCAGGAGACTCCTCCAGTTCATGGCGTGTGCCTTGGTGCCTTTATCAGTGGACAGGGAGAGTTGGAGGCCTCTCAGTGTGGCTGATGGGTTTTTGCAGCTCATGCTTAAAAACAGTAATACTGTTAGCAGTGGGAGGTGACAGAAGCATAAAATCATTTTGGTTGTAAGATCATCAAATCCAGCTGTTAACCCAGCACTTCCAAGGCCACCACTGACCCCTGTCTCTAAGTGCCACATCTACAAAACTTTTAAGTCCCTGCAGGGATAGGGATCCACCACTGCCCTGGGCAGCATGTGGCAGTGCTGGACAACCCTTTCTGTGAAGAATTCTCCTACTACCCAAACTAGACCTCTGGCACAGCCTGAGGCCATTTCCTCTTGTCCTGTCCCTGTTCCCTGGGGGCAGAGCCTGACCCCTACCTGGCTCCACCCTCCTGTCAGGAGTTGTGCAGAGCCAGAAAGTCCCTCCTGAGTCTCCTTTTCTCCAGGCTGAGGCCCCCCAGCTCCCTTAGCAGCTCCTGGTGCTCCAACCCCTTCCCCAGCTCCACTGTCCTATTTGCACTTCATTTTCAGGTCAGTTTGCATCAATGGGAATTCATGGTACAGCCCACAATTTGTTGTGCAAAAGAAGATGCTGCAAAATAGGGTTCATCCAGGAATACGTGTGAGACTCAGGTCTCAAATATGACTCCCTGAACATCAAATGGAAAGCAGGGCCAGGAAAACATCACTACACCTTGGAACAGAAGGAAAATAGCACATGACTCATGAGGCCAGAACTCAGGGAGGCTTTCAGTGCCTTCATAAGGGAAGATTAAAAAAAAGCAAAAGAAAAATAATTTGGAGTTGCAGCAGGACTGAGATTACAGCTAACCTCATTCTTGTGCCTTGTAAAATATCTGAGAATAATTAAATCTGTTCCTTTTCTTTAATTAGCCTTGTGTCTCATTAGAGCAGTTCACTGCCATGTCTTTATTTACTTGATTTATATCTCCTCCACACCTTTGCCTTCCCTCCTTCACCTAATCTTAACATCTCTCTTTTCCTTCCCTTAAAGCTCTTTATTTTAGTGCTTTGATGTTATATTGGCTTCCCCTTGACATGTCTTGTTTAAAAGAAAAACAAAGACAGAAAATCTATACACAAAACAGAAGTCAACTACATCTTGACAAATCAAGCTTTTAAAAAGTCAGAAAAAGCAGATTTAGAGATGAAAGCTCATTCTTAACCCAGCTTCCTTCTTCAGAGACCTTAATATGATCTCTTTATGTAACTGTTTGCCAATTAATTCAAAATATAATGCAAGCTGCAATTTCGCTTAGAGACATGCATTCATTAGGGTTGGGGAAAGTATATAGTTTTCAGGCTTTGATTGATTTTTTAAATCTCATTGAGACGTACAGAACAAGACATCTTTTAAAGACATCAATTGTCCAAACAGCCACGGTTTGTATCTACAAATTTACAAGAAACAGATGGTTTGCACATGGGAGGAAAACAGAGTTATCCTAGAAGAATGGTAGCAGCGTTTAATCTGAGAGTGATGAACAAGTCGTGCTCAAGTTATGACCTACATATGGAGAAAACAGCAGCTCACCATCACAGAGTTTGCCTTTCCCAACACAGATCAGATTCCTCAACGGGGGAGATCACAACCTGTAAAAGTTGCTCTGGACACTCGTAATTATCACTTCCACCCTCTGGAAGATGCCCTGGCATTGCACCTATGGCATGAGGACACGTGGCTTTACAGGCAGACCAATCTCTAAAACCAGCCCAAAATCAAACAGAAGAGGGTGGTGGTGGTTTTTTTCCCCACCAATTCAACTTGAGAAATACACATCTTGAGGAGACAGTGATTGCAGGGACAGAGATTTCACAGCTTTCCTTATTTCACACCTAAAGAGTGCTGGCTCCCCAAGGCTGTCTATCTGATCCTTGGTACAACAGCTTGCTGGCATTCTCTGGGATAGAAGGAAAGATAATAAGAAGCCATAAGCTGTGGAATATATTGAGGTTCACTGCCACGTGTTCCAGGTACCCAGAGTGCTCATTAAACAGGAAAGGGTTTAACTGAGCTCAACAGGTTCAATTGTCAAGGATTCCTGAGTGGAATCAGGAGTCCAAACCTCGATGCTTTTCAGATCTCTCCACTCCTGACTTACTGAGGGTGATTTGTAGTCCCTGCCCTGCTTTGCCTCCAACTGCAGCACTGTCACAGAACAATGATGCTGCAGCATTCAGCAGCAGATGCAGCCCAAGGTCTCATAAAAAATGGCTGTCTTTAGACAATTTGCCTAGAAAAAAATTGCAGACATCTAATTCCTGGTATAAACCAAAGTATTACCTGCATTTCTCACATGTAAGTGAACTGAAACATCAAAACTCCTACCGAGACATTTTGGGCACACCAAGTCCGTTAGTATATAGAATACTAAAGGTAAAATAAATGTCTCTTTGAGCTTTATCACCCACAGGATTTGTTTGGAGACCACACCAGCTCAGTAGGCATAAAAACAACCTTCAGACCCTTATAATTTTAATCATGGTTCTGAAATATGTGACAAATTATGTTAGAACAGTACAATGATACCTCTTCTGACAGCTCTCTGAGTGTGGCAGGATTCAAACTCCTTGTGCCACCAGATCTCATGGAGCCAGGTGGAAAAAGAAAATCTGAGCAGCAGATGAGTGAAGGAAGTGGATTGTCCATGAGAGAGGGGCACAGAGCAAACAGAAAGAAGGACAAGGAAAGCACGTGGCTGTTGGGTGAAGGGGTCAACAGCTGGCTCCTGGGGTAGGAGAGCAGCAGGGGCAACAGCACAGCACTGCCAGACTATGAGACACCAGATTATAATTTCAGGGTGCAGGAACCTGCTCTGAGCTTCCTACTCAATGCAGAAAAGTATCAGGAAGGTGATCTTAGCATAAGAATGATTGGATGCCAGAACACAACCTGTTTCAGAGAGTGCCCTGTGCTGTCCCAAAATCTGATGCCGTTAGAGGCTCTGTGAAAATAAAAGAAAAAAATCTTTAAAAATCAGCAAAAATAACTAAAAGATGACTATATAGATGGGTTCCTCAAGGGTCCCAGACAATCAGGATCCCGGCCCTGTCCTCTTTGCTCAGACAAAACTACCGAAGGGAGGAATTTCCTCTGTGACAGAGTGTGCTGGAAGCATGCCCAGGCCCACCATGGCTCCATCCCAGTAGTTCAGCGTGGAGCCCCCAGTGCTATTCAGGATCAAGAGAGTGAATTCTATAACCCCCTGCTTCCCCCTGCCCTGCTGGCAGCCAAATTCCTCCACTGGCCTTATGCAAATCCAGCCCAGCCCCCCCTGCTCCCCACTCCTTAGCTCTGTGCAATATTTTATTGAGCTATTGTTTCCCCAGGACAGCACAGAAAATATCACGTATTTTTCTCTGCTGACAGTCTCAGGCCACAAAGGAAAACACCCCTACCCTCCCAGAGGAGGTCTGTGAGCACACAGCACGTGCTTAGGCCCACGAGGTCTGGCACACCAGTTTCCATCCAGGGCAGCCTGTTTGCCCAGCTGGTGCCACCCCAGGCACTGTCCCAACAGTGGGATCCCCTTCCCGGCTGGCTGTTGGATTCTCCAGCATCCAAAACTTTGCACCCAACCCCATCCAGCCATGGGCCTGTCGTGATTTCCAGGCAGCTGGGTTCCCTGCAGAGGGGGTTCTGTGGCTGGGGTTCAAACATCTCACATGGGAAGGCTCTGTAGAGGTGTCCTGGTTTAGGGCAGATTTGGGAAGAAACCTCCAAAGGGGTCTCTCTAGAAAACAAATTTAAGCAGCCCCTCCCTTAACTGGTTTGGGAAAAAGATTTCCTCAAAGAAAAGTAGAAAAAACTGTTTATTTAACAGACAAAGCACTCCCCAGCACAACAAATAAACAATACTAGACAACAAAACCTCTCGCTGCTCTGAAGGGATGACAAATTCAGAAAGCCTCTCCCGTGGGCTGCAGCTCGGCTTGCACAGTCTGTGTCAGTCCCTCTGGCACTGGGAAATGCCAGAGGTGTGAGCTCCTGGTGCTCCTCTGGGTTTTAGTCCAGAGCAGGTTCAAACAGTTCCAAGAAAAAGAAAAACCACAGTCTGTAGAACTTCTCTGCTTCAGCCAGCCAAAACTAACCAAAAGCAAAGGAGAGCTCTCTCCCGCCGTCCGCACTGCAGACAGCACAGGCCACGTGTGAAGGAAGGCTGAAAACTCTCATCTTTATGTTTTGAAAACAACAGCCTCAGACATTCCACCACTTCTCCTTCTCCCCCCTTCACTCTCAGATCCAGTTTTAAAGGTGCAAAACTTATTTCTGAGCTAACCAGATGAATGGGGATACACTTCAGCACCAACCCAGGATCTGCACGGGCTGGATCCAAGGGCTGAGCCCAGAGGGGTGAGGCTCAACAAGGCCAAGGGCTGGGTCCTGCCCATGGGTCACAACAACTCTTGCAGCTCCGGGCTGAGGGAAAAGTGGCTGAAAACTGCCCAGAGGGAAAGACCCTGGGGGTGCTGGTGACTGCAGCTGAACACGAGCCCAGGTGTGCCCAGATGGCCAAGAGGCCAATGGCACCTGGCCTGGAGCAGGAACAGCGTGTCCAGCAGGACAAGGGCAGTGACCATTCCCTGTGCTGGACACTGGCAAGGCCACACTTCCAATCCTGGGGTCGATTTTTCACCTCTCACAAGAAGAAAGATGCTGAGGGGATGTAGTGTGTCCAAAGAAGGAACGGAGCTGGGGAAGGGACTGGAGCTGAGGGGCTCAGCCTGCAGGAAAGGAGGCTCAGGGGGGACCTTCTGGCTCTCCACAACTTCCTGGCAGGAGGGGACAGCCAAGGGTGGGAATTGGGCTCTGCTCCCAGGGAACAGGGACAGGACAAGGTGAAATAGCTTCAAGTTGCACCAGAGGAGGTTTAGATTCGATGGTAGGAAAAAATTCCTCACCAAAAGAGTTGTACAGCCCTGAACAGGCTGTGATGGAGTCCCCACCCCTGGAGGGACTTAAAAGCTTTGTAGATGTGGCACTTGGGGACATGGGTTTAGTGGTGGTATTGGCAGTGCTGGGTTAACAGTTGGATTCAATGATCTCCAAGGCCTTTTCCAATCTAAATGAATAAATTATTCCCATGGCATCAGCCTCTTCTGGGGTCCTCTGTCAACTCCAGGAGCTGCCAAGTGTGGCCAAAGCAATCACAGAGCTGTGCCTGTCGAGGCAGCTCACCGGTCTAGCAACATTTTCTTTTCTCCCACATGACAAAAAATAAAAAGCAGGAGAGAATTATTTGTCAGCTCAATCCCTGTGTTAATCTAGTTGCAAGTGTAATGTGATTTCCCTCCTGCCCAGTAGTAGGTATTGCAACACCTTACATATGGATCATTTTAATCTAATATAATCTGGCTGGCTAGAAAGGAGGTTTCCCTCTACCACAGCTGCTTGTGATTAATGCTAAACATACATGCAAAGCTTCAATCAGCAAGAGTGTGCATCTTAGCTGCTCTGCATTTGGTAAATCAACAGTAAACCCTAGAAAATGCAGAAGATGCTGCAAAGCTTTACATGCTTAAGTTATATCCAGCTTTTTTTCCCCCCAGATGCTTCCTCTCTTTGCCATTTCTAATGTATCATGATTTATTACTACTTTTCTTTAAGCAAAATTGATTTAAAAGCTGCTGATGGCAGGAGATAAGAAGAGTCAGCTCACCTTTACAAAAAACAAACCCTGGGCAAATATTCATAAACTGTTTTGTCCTCTTCATTTTACTTTCACTTGCTGCAAACTTCAGCCAGAGGAGAAGCATTGCTGCTGGAGCTGAGATCAAGCACATATGTTATAATAAAAACACAAAGCCAATGAACGATAGCTTTTTTATCACTATTAAATACAAACATGTATTCTTATTTTACTATAATTATCAAACTAGGATTAATATAATCTTGTATATTGCTTCCCTTCACGGTGAATTAAATTATGCAAAAAGTCTCCCCACCAGTATTCTTACCCAGCAAGAAACATTTTAATTGTAAATTTGCCTTTTGGAGTCTTTAAATGACACACACACATGCATTAAAAAAGGCCACTACTATGGAAGCTGTGTATCCACTAATCTGTAAATAGACTCCCAGTCCAGGACTCATCTCTGAAATGTGGCATCAATTGCACAGGCTCCCATTTAGTTTTAGTTGAATAAAGCCACAGTAGATACGCAAATAACATCAAACTTGCCGGATTAGAAAGGGGCACCTCATACTCTAAATCATGATTGTCAATCATCACCCAGGATTAAGGGATATAGTTTAAAAACCTAAAAGCAAGCACTTCCTTTTAACTTCTGCCTACTGTGCATTTTGGATTATCGCCCAGAAGCAGCATTACTTGAAGCAAGGCTGCCTCCCTTCTGCCACGTCCGGGAAGTGCATCTTTGCCATCTCCTCACCTCTGCGTGGGGAAAAAAACCTCTCAGCAAAGCGTGCAATTTAGATTTGAGATCTACTGCTGACTGTGATTATATTTATAACTCGCTTTTCACGTAAGAATGGGGGGTATTTTTGGCTTAATAAGTGCTTTCTGAACACAGTCCCCATTCTTACCACAAAGACGTAAGGCAGTTAAAAACCAGAGCAGCTGCTCTGCTCTTCCACAGATCTGGCAGCCTCCCTGAACCACTGACTTCCTCATGAAGGGTTTTGAGGGACTTGCCTGGAATGCATTTCACTGTGCTCCTAAAAGCAGAGCAGCATCCCTTGGATAACTCATCTGTGCCCCTGCACACCACACAGTCAACACTCAGCCTTCCAGCTCTGTCCCCCACCTCTCCCTCCATCACTTTTCCCACCTTCCCCTGGCTGAGCTACAAGTTGTGCAAAGTGAGAGACGCCACTTGGAAAGTCTCTCCCTGGCTGTCAGAAACGACCATGGGATAGGGAGATTTGGTCAACAAACATTAACTTCAAGTGCGTATGTCAGCTCAGTGAGCTGAGCTCAGGACTGGGACATAAACCAGGAATAATTTATGGGAACAGTTAAGAGAAGTGGCTGCTGTTTGGGCCCTGACTCATAATTGATCACCTGATTTTCCAGGTTCGTGGTTTTCCTTATCTGATGTAAAATTCAGGTCATTTTTGGGCTTTTGGTTGCTTCTGCCCAGCAAGCGTGTTGCCAACTGATGCACCTGGACATGCAGGTTCTGTTGGAGAGCTGGACATGGATGAACAGCCGTGGGTCTGGACCCAGGCAGAAGAGAAAGAATACAAGGAATGGGGCAGAGAAGGAACCTGCCTGCACAAAGACCTGTTTGCTCTGTTTGAAGGCGTTTCCAGCCAGCATTCTGTGTTTCCATTCCTTTGGCTGCTAACAGAGACAACACACATCCCATCCTGCTCCATAAAAATAGGATTAAGTCATCTTGCACAGCTAATCAAAGCCTTTTTCAAAATCAGTATTTTTGGAAAACCTTTATAACTGAGATGGTCACCAGAACCTGGGGACAAGAGTTACACCCTCACTGATGTAAATTCACAGCTACACTGACTCCAGTTTCACTTCCAAAATCTAAAGGAGTCAAAGATCTTGCCCCTAAGGTACAGTTTATGGCTAAAAACTGATTGAAGAAAATATACACTGGTTCTTTAAGCAAGAAGGGGAAAAAACTCAGCTATGGCTAATCTTATCAACATATAACCTTTTAATCAGATTATTGAAACAACATGTTAATTTATGAAAAGTTCAGCATTCTATTAAATTGCAAACAACGTAGTGAATTGCAACCCAACAGGCTGCTTCATTGAATTCATGCAGCCACTCCTGGCAAAGGCATTCCAAATTTGAACTTAATTAATATTCCTACTCCTGGTTTCCATAGTTTCTTTTTAAACATGAGTACCAGCAGAAACTGGCAGTAACTTTACCCATATTCTCAATAATAACCCCCCTCTGGCTGTCAATATGTATGAAAGGAAAAATTTTTTGCATACCCCAAACAGCCTGTCATTTTCCTGTCTTTTGTCAAAAATATGCTGGCAACTTTTTTCCCCTCTTTTTTTGCTTACACAGCTTAAGATGCTTAACTGTTTCTCTGCTTGGGTTGTGAGTAAGGCACCTTCCCTCCTTGGAGTATTGACCTCAAATGACAGCCACATTGCAAAAAAACAAACAAACAAAAAANAAAAAAAATCACCCCAAATTTCACAGAGGTATGGGGGGGAAGCTTTCTTTGGGGAATCAAGAAAGTAAGTGGCTAAAATACTTGGGGAAGTATTTAACATTTTCCATCCTTGCTTAGGAACTTCAAAAGTTACTTGTCTCTGTCATGGAATGAGAACTTACTACTCTAAATATGATTTAAAGCTATTTTTCTATTCCGATACAAACTGAATGTCAGAAACACAGACCAAGAAAGCCTCACTCACCGTGTGGACAGAAGGCAGGAGAGAAGCACAGTGCTGAATCCCACTTGGGCATGGAAAAGGAGGAAGGACATTCCCAGCAGTGCCCTGCATCCACAGGAATCTTTCCAGAGGGCAAAGCCCCTCTGCAGCTCCACAACACCTCCCCTTCTGCATGATGTGCTCCCCAAAACCATCTTCCACTGTTCACCAAATGAACCTTTTGTTCATGGTATCCTTTGACTTTTAGGGAATGTTCTTTGTATTTTGTGTTGGTACAAGAGAAACATAAATATCTGGGAGGGTAAATATTTGGGAGAGTACCCAGAGAGCAGAGGGCTGCCATGAAGAATTTCATTTTTGAAGGCAAAAATCTGCATAGCAAATCCACCCTGAGCTCTGTGCTGCTACAGGACACTGCAATAAAGATTAATCCCTCAAGCTTTGGGACCAGTGAGTTCAGATTTATGCCTTTGGACTTCTGCACAGGAATAACCCTGGATTTTACTTTCCATGAGGAGCTCAGTGTCTCTGTTTCATATGGCCAAGCAAACCCTGGGTATCTCAGACACTGTCTCTTAGATACCCTGAGTCTGTCTTAGGGTGAGAGATGTCTTAGACAGTGAGAGATACCCTGAGTATCTCTCACTGTCTCTGTTTCTAAGAGGTTCACCGACTGAACCTCTTAGAAGCAGAGTTGTCCAGCTGAGCTCTAAACCAGGTGAGATGTCATTGGTGGCAGGTAGAAAGAGACTTCACAACTCCCTAAACTGGGGACTAAACCTAACTGAAACCAGCAGGTAAGCTCAGGGTCTAGCCATGGATATATCTGAATTCTCTCTGAATTTACTGAGGGGGTGGTGAGACCCTGGCTCAGGTTGCTCAGGGAGGTTGTGGCTGCCCCATCCCTGGAAGAGTTCCAGGCCAGGTTGGACAAGGCTTGGAGCAGACTGGGATAGTGGAGGGTGTCCCTGCCCATGGCAGGGGATCAGAATGAGATGGGCTTGAAGGTCCCTTCCAACCCAAACCATTCTAAGTTTCTAGTAATTTCTCAGGTTGGCACATTAGTTCCATTTTAACCAAAAGTGTCCAAGGCATAGATTAAAAAAAAAAAAAAAAGAACTAGAAATTTTATACAAAAAGTTCAATGCAAGATCAGAAATACAAATCACTGCATCACCAAAGGCAGGCTGCAGAGTGAGCTCAGCAGCAGTTTGTTGTTTATCCCATCTGTTGACCAGTTGAAATGTGTGAACTGGTGTCCAGTTAGAACATATGTTATTTTACACATGTGCAAGATGCTGTGTGTCTCACAAGGATCCACAGCACACACCGCCACTCATCCACCTGCAGGACAGCACAGAGGGTGCTCCAGAGGGAGTTAAAGGAGTTCAGAACCACAGAATCACTTAGGGTGGCAAAGACCACTGAGCAGAGGGAGGAACCTGTCGGGCATCATTCCCCAGGAAACCAGGCTTGGTTTACTCCAAGGTTTACTCATTGGTTTACTTGGTTTATTTATTGTCCAACACAACAAAAGTAATTAACACCCTCCCTGACAAAACAGGGTTTAGATGCACATAGCCAGTAAATCAGGTCCTGCATCTCTTTTGGGGCTGTTGAATGCTGCGTTCTTTATGACCTGAATTCACCACTGATCCTGCTTTAAAACTGGGGGTGGGAGGACCAGGTGACTTCCTGAGGTGCCTTTCAATCTGAGTTATCCCATGTCTGTCTTACATCTGGGAACACAAGCAGCTAAGTACAGCCATAGGTGAATTTTCCACCTGCAAAGGCTACACTAAAGAAAAATCCAAGTGAGCAAAGATTAAACTCACAGATTCTAAACTGACACAGTGAGTCTACATCACATCCTCAACAGGTACAGAAGCAGACAGTGATGCCAAAACCCAACTCATCACACTAAACACAACAAGGCAACCTTGGGCTGGTCGTGACACCTATTTCATTCCATCAAGGCTGATGTCAACCACAATTTCCAGGATTTTGCAGGATAAGAAGCCTGCCTTCAGGGTACCACAGTGCAAAAAGGTGATGTCTCATGCTGTCATGCCAAATTCTGCTGTTACATTGAGTTCAGTCATCGAGGCTCTGCTAGCTGTTGCCTCCTGCGTTGCCAGACGGGGGAAACTCAAAGCCACCTGCAAATCAGGAGGGGACAAGATGACAAGCAACTGTTTGACTGGTGAAGATCCTATTCTTGGAATAGTTCCTGCCTATACTGCCAAAAATGCCTTGGCTGAGGAGTGTGTGGTGGCTTGGGAGGAGGGATGAAGAGAGGGGAGGGAGTGCTGAGGATCAGAACTGCCTCCAGGTAAGGCAGACCCAAGGCAGAGTTGAAAGAGAATGGCAGGTCAGATGGAAGCACCCTGGGAAAGACGGGCATCCAGGAGGATGTCCAGCCAAACCCAGGATTTTCTTCAGAAGGAGATAAATAATTTCTCCTTGATGTTGGTGCTGGCCTTCAGCTTTAGAGACTCTCCAACTCAGGGAACTGGTTTTAAAATAAATAAACGGATCGGGAAGCCCGAGTGATCCTTTGATGGGACAAAAAGATGTTTTGTGGTTCACAGTTCACAACACAGAGAAGGGCGAATAGGATGGCTGGAAATAACTTTCCATGCTGCAAAGGGAAAAAAAAAAATCTCTTAATTCTTCAGCTGCACTGGGAAGGGCAACAGACATTATTTCTGTTATGGCCTGATAAGCCTTAGCTAGAAATGGATCCTGGAAAACAAAAGGGTGAAAGCAGCCAGGACGTATGAGGGCAGGTCATAACCAGAGCCCTGCAGGAATGCAAGCAGACACGAGGTGCACCCCACCACACTGCCTGAGCAGCTCTGAAATCCCAAAAAGCCTGAGAAGCCGCTCAGACCAGGCCCGGCATCGCAAAACTCCACCCAGGAAGGGAAGTCTCCACCGGGGAAAAAGAATCAGGATGGAGACCTGCAAGGAGAAGAGAAGAAAGCCCGTTCCTCCCGGAAGGCAGCGGTGGAGCAGATGGATGGCATCTGCAGATTGTCTAACTTGCAGCACAGCTCACGGGGCGGCGTGAGACGAGGGCCCCGCCACGAGCGCAGCGAACGCTCAGACAGCAGCTGCCACTCGGGCAGGCAGAGCTGGGACCCAGGGGGAGCAGAGGCAGAGGGGGCCTGTTCTGCTCTGCCAAGGACCAGCAGGTGTGCAGGGAGAGAGATGCCAAGCAGAAGGGAACCAAGCTAGAAGAAAACTCGTTTTGTTTGAAGTTAGCCAGTGTCAGATTAAAGGAATCAAAGACTTGTTTAGAGTAAAGCAAGGAGAAATAAAGGAAGCGTTTTTCAGATTTCAGTCCAAGCCTTTTGTCCAGTTTAACCTCTTTTCTCTTGCTCCTCCATTTGCTTGTTTTCTTCATCAGCCACAACAGAATGCCTTCTCCAGAAGAGGCTCATCCCTTGGCTTTGTGATCACCAAAGAGACAAAGATCAAAGCAATTCAGGAAGCAGTTTTCATGCCTGCATCATCCTAACGTGCTCCTTCACGCAGCACTGCCATGGGAGATAAACCCCTGAGCAGTGCCACGGCAGCCAGAGGGGCTCTGCAGTTTTCCTAAAGACAATTCCTGCACACAGAAAGGAAACATTGGCCTGCTATCAAATTCTCTGCTCTGCAGTCTACCACCAGACTTAGCAGGGAAGCAAAAAGTCATCTCAAGGTTCTTGCTGTTAACAGGGAAGATGAAATCCAATGAGCCACACAAGCTGAACTCATTACAGACAATTTTCAGGGGTCAAATTAACAACTAGCCATGGCTTTCTTGGCCTATGCAAGTAGGTGAGGTAATCTTACTCATTAGGCATCTCATTTTAGCTGGTTTAAACAAGTGGCTTGCATCCCTTCAAAAAGTGATGAAGCAACTGAGACTCTTTTAGGAAGCAAATCATCTGTCCTACTTTAGCTCCACACCAGGATGAATCAGACTTTGAAACAGATCCCTTCTCTCTTAGTCCATGATGCAGAGAGCCTGCACAATGAGCACAATGCCCATGTAAACTCACAGAATGGGAATTTAGTGATCAGTCCCCCATGATGTTACCACGCCTGGGGAACTGCTCCACTTTTGCTTCTTTTGGCTCCAGTTCTGCCTTGTGTGGCAGTGCAGAGTAGCTGTGTTGTCTTCTGCAATCTTGTTCCATCACAGAACTGGCTCCATTCCATTTCCCCTTGGAATCCACAAAATTCAACATCCAAAAAATAACTACCCACTGAATTGAAACAAAATCTTTAAAAATGTTATGTCACACTCCCATAGCTTCCTCAGCACATCTAGTTCTTTCTGGGTCTATTTTGTACAGGGAATGTTCAAGAAGGAGAGCTATTCCTTGTCTTTTTTGGCATGAATCAATTTTCTGGTACTGATAATTAAAAGCAAGTACACTCCAACTCAAAGCTGGAGACAAGTGTAAGAGTGTGTGTGACAGCACAATTGACACTCATGCCATTTTTTTTTTAAATCAAGTTGACAGACTCTTAGGAATTTCTAAGAGCAGACATTTCCTGAGCCTGATTAGGATCTTACAGGTCCTGGAAATAAGGCCCCAGGATAAACTCTCTTCTTTAGCTGACATTACTGTTGATTTCTGCCCTCGCCACGTGACTGAACAGTCGAGCACTCGATGCTACCATTGAATCATTATTTCATGCCTTCTCTTTTTCAGCCTGGCCCCTCACATTGCTAAATGTACCATTTTTCCATGAAACAAAGCAGAAAAACTTCCCACCTTCCTTTTCCTTACCCCACATGGTGGGTCTGAATGGAAAACACCAGCATGGAGAGAACTACACATTGTACAAAGAACGGCTCCGGCTTTCTCGACGGAAACAAACCACGTTTTGGATCATATCACTGCTGCACAAGCAATTGTCCCTCCAATGGTCTGATCTGAGGGTCCCTTCTGGAATAATCTCCTAGAGGGAAGCTGACGGCTCTTTCTTATCCTCCCCCTCCTCTCTTCACACAACTAGCAGAATCATTCTTACAGGACTGTTATTTGTAAAGACCAAATAAAGTCATTTTCTTTAAAGCAAAGCACCTCCACAGCGTAAAGGCTTCAAAGAGATCTTTACCCGTCATTGCAGGGACTACTACAACCTTGAACCCATGTGGTTTTTTTCCCCCAAAGTCACTTTAACCTATTTTTCAATTTGCAGAAAAGAGGAGTCTTTTCTTGCTAACAAAAGCACCACCTTAGCACCCCTCTCATCAAAAAATTAAGTGCTATCAGCTAAAGACGCTCCACTGTCTGCTCTGAGTTATACACCAGTCATGGTAGGTTTTAATTTGATTAGTGATCGGGCTAAAAGCAGCTAAATAAAAATTATAATGCCCAAGAGCCACTTAGACTTGTTCAGACTCTTTAAATACCAAATCCCTTCAGCAACATAACATTATCTTTATAGACAAAACTGAGTTTAAAAGTACAAATCTAATTGATCTCAAGTGCATTGGAATTACTATATTTAGGCATTGGATTATGTACTACAGAAAGCCTCATGCTATGCAGGCAACAAAACTAATTGTGGGAAGACAAAGGTATGTGTCTAACGTGCTTATGGACTTTTAAAAATTCATATTTCCATTGAAGCTGGCAAAGTTACAACTGCTCACACCAGCAGTGAATTTGGCACTGTGCCCTAAATGTTGAGCAAACATAAGCCAGCTATTTCTGGTCTCCTTCAGAAGACCTGGCCTTCAAGCTCTGCCTCAAAATTACTGTTTAAGGCTCTCACTGTTGTAGGAAGAAAAAAAGTAAATTAAAAAGCAGCAAGTTGACTCTCAACAGCTAAACAAGACTTTTCTTCTCTTTAGTCTCAACTGGGGGCTCAGTTCACACAGACATTTATGGCAGATGCTCTGACACTGAAGAAAGATGTCTTTCCACATTTAAAGAAGCTATTCAAATGTAAGATGCTATTTCAGAATAAAGGAGCTGCCCAGACAAGAGGAAGGAGCAATCCATCCCCACGGCCACTTCTGAGATTGATATATATCAGCATACCTACAAAAAAACGCCCACATATACAAAAAAAAGGGGACACAAATGCAGAGATTCACTAGCCCAGTTGAACTTGTGTCTGGCTGGTCAGGAACATTCTTTTAAAGTCTTCAGATGGATGCAAGGATTCTGGCTGCTTTGAACTGCTGCTGCTTGCAATTTAGTTGCCTCCCTGCAGACAGATTTCCCCAGGAGGAAAAAAGCAGCAAAATCCATTTTTTTCCCCCAAATACAATCCAGATCTGCATGTCAGAACAAAGCAACTGTCAAGAAACACTGGTAGACAACATGATCCAAGATTACAGAATTGTTTTAGTTGGAAGGGACTTTAAATATCATCTCACCCCCTGCTATGGGCAGGGACACCTTTCACTATCCCAGGTTGCTCCAAGCCCCATCCAAACTGCCCTGGAACACTTGCAGGGATGGGGCAGCCACAGCTGCTCTGGGCAGCCTCTGCCAGGGCCTCACCACCCTCACAGGGGTGAATTTCTTCTTAATATTGAACCTAACCCTGCTCTCTGACAGTTTAAGGCATTCCTTTAAAACTTAGTGTCTCATCCCCATGTAGCATTTCCTGCTTATCCCAGAATCTCCTCTTGATCCTTCTTTATAAAAGGAGATGCATTCACTATTTAAACAGACTAACTTTAGCCTCAGAAGCTTAAAAAAATGCATTAAGAAGGGAAAACAACAAGCAACACAGCAGAAGACAAAACAGGTCTTAAAAATAGAAAAACAACCAAAACACCTGAGCTCCACATAATTCAGGAAAATCCACAGAAGGAATCCACCTGCTACAAGGGGTTGGGCAGGGTCTTGGAGATCTTATTTCAAGCTTTTCCCTAACAGGCTGGAGGGTGAAGGATTTGGATAAGAAATTCCATGGAAGAGCAAGAGTCTTTCCAGGCTGAAAGGTGGTGGTTTTTTTCTTAATGAGAAATTAAAACCACACATGCTGGGAAACAAGTTAAATCTAGCCCAGCTTTACACATTTTAACAATTCACTCTGCTGTCTGTAGAACACAGCAATATAAATATTGCTATCTCTGTTAAAATGAATTATTGACAATTTTAATACATGTTGCACAGTACATATTAATATAGAAAAATACATGTTATCAGCAGCGCAATGTTGACCATGTACTAATCCATTCCACCTGCTCAAATATTAGTGCAAATAATTATATATTTGTAATGCATCATTGCTGTCTAGTTTGAATCTCTGCCTCCAGAATAAATGTCTCTTCTCTGAAGTTGTTTGCTATTATGAGTAAAATGTTATATATTCATACTCAAATTGACTTTGGGTGGATAAGTAAAATGAGCAACCTTCAAAAATCCACTTGCCTAAGACTTAGCAAGACATTTTAATGAATTATTTACAGTAAAATGGATGTTATAAAAACGTTTCAAATGCAAGCTCGTGTTCACTGGCTTCTCCACAACGCTCAGACATCAGTTAAGCATCAGTGGAGGGTTCACAATGACCATCTGCAGCCCAGGTGAACCTGAACTAGAGTTTGGAATTGGTTCTGGACACATCTTCTGTCCACAGTCTCTTTCTTTTGAAGCAAAGAGGGGCCCTTGATGAGTCTGAACTCCTGACAGAACAACAGCTCCTGTCCCCAACAGATTGATGGCCAGCATGGAAAAGCAGCTGCACATCCAAGACACTGCCAGGGCTCCTTTGTGCCAGGATAAACCCTTGGGATGGGGCTGAGAGGGGCAAGGGCAGCTCTGAGAACAGATCAGGTGGGGTTAAAGCGAGTCCATTCCAAGGGAAGAGTGTGGGGCAAACAGCCTCCTTTGGGGAGAAGACCCAAAAAATTACAGAACCCCACTGTGCACACAAAGGGGACAAATGAAAAGGGTCAGCACCTCTTAGGCTGCTCTCTCCTCTATCCTTGCCAAATCCAGGTCTGAGAACAACAAAAGAGTGTGAGGGGCTTTCAGCAGCAGCCACTGCTGCTGCAATGCTGGGATCCAAAACCAGCACCTCTTCCTTCACACTCTGGATTCAGCAGCCTTGCAGGTGATTTTGGGTTTCAGTGAGAGAGAGAAGGTTTAACACTTCATGAAGAAAAATTTTAAAATATCAGCTTTCCAAGAATGTTGCACGTTGGAAGATCAGCAGAACAAGCCAGCAGTGACAGCTGTGGCTCTCTTGAGATGGTCAGACACGCTCTAAAATTACATTAGTGGGGTGGAACAGCTCTGAGCCCACAAGGAGACTGGATATTAGGAACAGGTTTTTCACTGAAAGGATGGCTGGCCAGGGCAGGCAGAGAATATGGGGGCTGGCCCCTCACAGCAGGGATGAGCTGCTCAGCTGGGACCAGGACAGGCAAGGCATGGCAAGGGTGGGAATTGCCACAGCCTGTGGCTCAGCCGTGTTCCAGCCTCAGCTCCAAGGCCTTCTCACTCCACAGAGGAAAAACAGCAGTGCAAATGGGCAGGAGTTGGGACTGCTGCAAGCAAGCCTCAGATTTAGTTTCATCCCATGTCAGGATGAACTGAAGTTACAAATAAATAAATTACTAAGAAAACTTCAATTGAGTATCAAAACAAGTAATTTTGATTTAAGCTGATCTCAAAGATACTCTGCAGAAATGGCTCAACTTTGCGTTTCAACGTTCCTTTCCTGGCACATTAACTAAAGGTTAAAGCTGAGACATCTGACACTTTTCCCCCCATGGTTGGCCCCTTACATGAAGTTTCAATATAATTTACAGGTCAGGGGAGAGGAGATGGAAACAAGAGACCTGCAGAGATGAGAGAATTTGGGAAAGGTTGAGGTAGAAAGGGGAAGGGAGCTACACTTCTACCAGGCTCCACATGGATGAAGAAGAACCAGATAATATGCAAAGGTCTCCAAGAAGCCACACTGCAAAGTTAAAGATTTTTCCCTCTCTGGCAGAGTGGTAACTGAGGGGAAGGGATAGTGCAGTCCTGAGATCTGAAAGGAAAACAGGGCACAGGGACATAAAGCTAATAGAATAAAAGTAGAAACCAAGGTTCCCACACACACTGAGGGCTGTATTGACACAGGGCTGTGCCCCACACAAGAGAAAAGACGACAGGCAAACACAGCTGCTTCCCCACTCCAAGATAAGCAGAAGATGTGGTAGAGAAATCTCCTACCACCAAAAGAAATTGGAATGGAGGGGGAAAAAGACAAGCAAAGCTGTGAACGTAACTGGGCAGGAGATCTGCCTCCCCCCTTCCTTAAAATAGGTGTAGAAACACCAGGAAAGAAAAAAAAAAAACCAAAAGTCTACAACATGCCAGCCTTGATGCAGAAGCAAAAGAGAAATCCGTTTACAGCTACCACAGAGGTGCTGGAGAGGAAATAATGCCCAGAAGCCAAAATCCAGCAGAATATGAGGACAGGAAAGGTGCTCCTACCTTTCTGTTGTCCTCTAGAAGAGAGCTGGTGGCTGGCTTGTCCTCCCTGCTGCTCCTGGAACAAGAAGGGCAAAGGGCAAGGACTGCTACCTGCATTTAAAGTTAGACAAGCAATTGTTTAGATATCTGTTTCCTTTGTACAGAAAAAAAATCATAGCCTCAAACCGGTTTCCCTGCCCATGAGTGGTTCAACTCAAGTGCTAATCTGATTTAAGACAGCTATTGCCATGAAAACTTAATCCAAAGAGCCACCTCCTGCTCTGGAGTTTGTCATAACATCCAGAACTGAGAATATTTGCCACCACTGGATTGAGAAACCTGGAACTTTGTGTTCTGAAGGGCAGGACAAGGTGTACCCAGCCCAGGAAGGGACTGAAGGGCCTCACCCTCACCAAGGCACTTTGGAAGACACAAAATCTCCTACAGAAACAGAGCAGTCAATTCAGGCAACACTCCATCACACCACCAACAAATTAAAATGACTTTGTGAAGAGGAAAACAAAACCAAACCCCAAATCCAACCCAAGTCCTCTTACCATAGCCAGGATAGCCTGACTTGCCCTCTGCCAACACCACACCACCTCAATTCCAGCAGTCACTCACCTTCCTCCAGCTCACTGGGGTCTTCAAAGAGAATCATAAGCTCAGCTCTGGCAAATTCTCCTTCCCTCCACTGAGGCTGCACCTTGCTGATGCATTTCCACTCCTTGCAGACCCACACCTGTCCTTCACAGCAGACACACATTGGGTTTGGATTCTCCTCCTGTTGAATCCAAGTCTCCAGATGAATGAACAGCTCCACAGGCAAGTATTTGAGCCAGCCCCCCTCCTCTGGAGGCTGATTTCATTTCAGGGTGGGACGCAGCTGTGGAAATTCAATGCCAATCCTGCTTTTTCTCCCAGGTTGACATGTGTGCCAGGTTCCCATCATTCCTATTTTAACCTCCTCCTTCACATGTTTCTTCATTTAAAACTGCCCCTTCTCCACATCCTTTTCTAGCTCATGTCTTCTTCACTTCTTACCCTCTATTCCTCTATCTTATATTTCCCAGCACTGCTGTTTCCTTTTTTTGGTGTTATTTGTGAAGGACTGTTACAGAATTCTTTCCTGCCCTCTGTGCACACACAAACAGAACAAAATAGCAAATGACCTTAATAAATTACAGGACTTGAAAAAAAACACAGCTTCTTTTCCAGCCTACAACAGTTTACTGCAAAGCCATTTTCATCAATTGTAGGCAACATAATTACACACACACACACACACCCTCCCCCTCCCAGGTTTGGCTGCCAGCCTGATAAATAAATGCCTATGTTGTAGGAAGGAACATTAGACAGGCAATACTTTAACTCATTATGTGAACATTAAAAGGCATATTTGTATTTTAGATACTATTTTATTGCATTCATAAGCCACTGGAAATATTTTTCAAAATTATATGCTGTAAGAGCTCTAAACTTAAAAATATGTGAAAATCATAGTTCCCCCACCCCATCCCAATCCAACTTGTATCATAAAATAAACTTACTGACAATGCAGCCTTCTCCAGAAATAGAAACTTTCAGTGTGTGCATGGGGAGGTTTCTTTAAGGAAGGAGAAAGCTCACACCAGTGATAAATTTGGTCAGTAAAATTACTTTTATTCCCTTTTTTTTTTTTTTTTTTTTAATAGAAGGGCTTATACAATTGAGTATAAATATCTTTGAGGAACATGGAAATGAAATGAAAAAAGTATCTGGAAGGAATTTTTTTATTGAGGAAGAGTTTACATATCTAAGTATTCACCTACTTTTTGCTGCCTCCTGTTAACAGGCATAATGGAAATATTGCACTGAGCATATGCATGGAAAACACAGCTAATAAAGCAAGGAATATGGTAAATACATTTCATACAACCTTAAAAAAATTCAGTCATACAACAAATTTTGAAGCACTTCTGTGATCTGCAATCTCAAGATGATGTTCACTGTTCTGAAGTGTTAGCAAATTGACACTTTTCTATTTTCTTTTTTTTTTTTTTTTTTTTTTTGTAGAAAGATTTTGTATTGGTTCATAAAACCACAGCCTTAAAATTGTTGGCTTTCAGTTACAGAGGTAACAGAGAGGTATCATCTGAATTCACATCAGAGCTTTTGGAACAAAAATGGCAGCAGTACAAGCAGGTGCCTCCTCCAGTGTCCAAACCCCTTTGTGGCTTTGCCATGGCCAAGGAACAGAGCAGAGCAGCCCAGCCAGACTCCCTGGATCCTGTGAGCCAGGCTGGCATCCATTCCCTTGTTTACTGACAGAACGCTCCCCTAAATCCAAAACGAAGCAGGAGAACCCCAGCTAAGCAAGAGAAATTCCAACAAGCCTTTTCAACATTGACCCCATCTGGGAATTCACCAACAGAAGAGGAAAATAAAATTCTTTGACCAACCCATGAAGTGAATGGATAGAAATGCAACTCTGGAGATGGGAGACAAAGAAGTTTCCATAACGTGCTGAGCCCACAGGAGAAGGAACGTTTTAAAAAGGATTTGTTCCACTGCAGTTCCAACCTGGTTTCCACAAGAGCCCACTCTGAAAAAAAAAAGGTCTATTTACAACAATTTCCAGCTCCTTGTGGAAAAGCCACTGCAGATGTTTCAAACACTGCTGTTGCTTCAGCTCACTGTATGCACACTGTGGGTCCACGTCAGGAACTCCTGAATAAACCCTGGAGCACAATAGACACAGAGTAGCCTCTGTCCAATATCAAAGTTATGATCAGTGGAAGAGCAGTTTTCACACACTTCAACATTTTATATTGCTCAGGCACCGAGGATCAATTCTCTTCAGCACGAGAATTTGCCACTCTAGGCTTTTGCTGGAGCCATTCCTGCCACATAGGAAAAACTGGGCTACATTTTATCCTTTCACTTCGTTAGAATTTGAATTTATTTACATACAAAATAAGACAGAAGAAAAAGTTCTTTTATAGTAACCCAACAATGGGCACCTTCACTTGCAATAAGGATGCCTTAGGCAAGGCAGCTGCATTTACTTCAGGAGCATATATAAAATTCAGTGTGCTGGTATCAAACAGAAACAATAATGTCCGATCATACAATGCCAGTACATTCCAGTGGGCCCTTGACTATTACATAAAAAAACTCCAAAGCCAAAGAACCAAAAATAAAAAAAAAACCTCCAAAACTTTTTACCACTTTAGTTCTGTTTAGAATGCTACACAATGAATAAATTACGTCTTTCTGGGATAGGGTTTTACTCCTACATCTCAAAGAAATTCCAAGCTAATTAATTAGAGCAAGAAATTACATTGAGCAGGATAACGTTTTAAATGAAAGAAATGACTTAGAAACACCAATCAAAGATAATTTGATTATGATTAGCTGTGCTGAAGTCTAAGTCATTAAAATTGATGAAGAATGTTTTTACACTGGTCTATTCTATGTAATCCATTACCTACGCTATGCTCTGCAGTTCAAGTCTAACAAATGGTATCTGATAATTCAATATTGAAGACTAAAATACTTTCAATGCACCATTTGCTCTCCTACACCAACATGTCTCCAATAATAATAATAAAAAAAAATTAGTAGCAAGTAGATTTGTGAAATTCTTCACTGGGAGAATGTAAGCTAACATGAAACATCATCCAGATTTTTACCTGCTCGCCTTCTACATGGTCAGGTTTAAATATGGCTGCTGCTTTATCCTGAACAGTCACTGTCCCACAAAAGTTACACCCATGGTTGGTAAGAAATAATTCCCTGTGCTTTCTAACAACTGAGGCTGCCCAAAGGTGCAAGGTGTCCTGCCATGCTCTCAGCTGAAGTGGCGAGCCAGACGAGCAGACCTGTAGTCGACACGCAGCTGGACAAAGGAGTGAAGGATGTTCTTGTCCAGGTTAGCAAGTTGTTCTCCTGAGCAAACCTGCTTCAAATTATCTGGGGCTACAACCAGAAGGTTGCAAAGTGCATGCAGGGTATCAAAGAGCTGTAAGACCAGCGCAATCTGTGGGCAAGAGGAAACAAAGGAAAAAACAAGAAATAATTAGAGTTGAAGTCTTATAACAGAATATCCATCTACATCTTCCAAACTCTTCCTCCCGAGAGAGGATTCACAACCATCGCTCCCTCCTCATGGACTGGCTCACCTTGAAGTCTTTGGCACACTTCCTGTACTCAGCCACGTCACAAATGGCCAGCATTCCTCCCATGCAGCTGTAGGAATATTGCTGTAGGTGCTCATAGATGAGGCGGTGGAAACGAACCCCGAGCTCCATCAAAACCGTGTCCACGTTCTTACCATCCATGGAATTCCTGATCTTTTCCACCTGTTTTCTGACATAGCCACAGACTTTAACACAAGCCTAGATTAATAAAGATAAAAAGAAGTAAGTAAGAATTAAGTAATCTACTTTCTTCCGTATCATAAGTTTAATCAAAGTTAGTAACTGATGTTCATTTTGATGATGTGTTGTAAAAGTTTATTCTCCAATAAATAATTTTCCACATTCCTTTTTACTTGCCACACAAAGATGCAAAAATGCAAGCAGAAAGATGGATGCAAGAACATATTCAATTAAGTTATAGTTCGTATCAGCTCAGAATAGAACATTTTAATTTGGACTTTTAATTCAGTGTTCCACCAAAGGGGTACATGATTAAAAACCTCTTGTGAGTTACAATTATAAATCTAAATTAACAGCCATACAGAGATTTTCACCCTTCCCACAGAGTACCACACTCTATGTCCTACTGCTGCACTTCTCCCATTCCTACCTGGCTGCAGGCATTCAGGGAATGCTCTCAGTTCTTCCCATTGAGTTTGTTCCCCACTCCTCCCTGCCTTTTTCCTTAATGTGAGACCCCAGCAGCCCCTAGGCTGGGATTCAGACACACTCACTGGAGAGACACCACTGTGCAGCAAAATGTTCCTGCTGTACCTGTGATGCTTTGCCATGCTCCTACCATTCTGAGAGGAAAAAGTACCCAGCAACTGGAGAGTACCTGCTAATTGATTTTCTGAAACTGATAGCTTAAAGCCAATTATCAGCTAAAAGCCTTGTTCCAAATTTGGGCCTCTTGGGAGAGGAAAGAACGTGCCAGTTCCTCCAGCACCCACTGATTTGTGTCTGACATTAGATAAAAACTACTCGTGTTTATTTATTTTAGTAAAAACTACTCCTTTTCAGCTTGAGAAAATAGTCCACAACAGAGTTTGCAGGTGCTTGGTGCAAAATGGAAGTAAATTAAGTAAATACACATGTTGTCTAAAGGGATTTTGGTAAGGAGTATCTTGTACCTGATAACACTCATGAGCTGGGGCTTCGGTTACTTACATTTGTATATTGAATCAAAACATTGTTTTCATCTTCTGGTTTGAAATCTGTCTTCTTTTGCTCTGCAGCCAAGATGTGCTTCATCTGTCCAATCATACAATTCAGCGTCCTTTAAAGTTACAAATACAGATTGGGTTTATGAAGGGGACTTTTCCATTTCCTTGACTTTTATATTTATATATACTGACACGATTCNACAATTTTCTACAGAGAAGATCTGCTTGATTTTACGCAAGCAGTTAGAAAAAGGAGCATCAGCCAAAAAAAAAAAACCACCCTAAAACTCTTTCTTCCAAGTTCAGTGTCGGAGCAGAGCCCACAACCTGCTGGCCTGCTGCTTTTAAAGGGGACACATTAATTGTGAGGTAATCATTCAAATGCAGCTCTTCAGAGAAATTGGATAGCATCCTTCAATGCAGAGAGAATCTGAAGGAAGCATTCCAAGGAGTTCAGCAGAATTAGATCACATTGCATATTGGTCAGAAGCAAGCATCAGGAAACCCCTGGAAAATGAAGGAAGGGCGAGGGGGAAGAAAAAACCTCTTCCTTTGCCAGAGTTTGGTATTTCTCTTGTTCCCAGAAACCTAATGGAGTTTTACAGCATCAGTTCTCTCTCCTTTATAGGATTTATCAGTTCAGAACATTATCTAAGGTCAAGGCCCTGCTTTCCTTGGAGTCCAAGGCAAAGCTCAAACAGCAAAGCAGGCGACAGAGGCTGCAAACCTATCCCAGTACCCACCTTGGCCAGGAACATCCCCTTGGCTCTCTTCTCTTCCTCTCCCCCTTCCTTCACCCCCTCAACCCCCAACCTTCCCAAAGAAAACCCTCAAGGACATTCCAGGCCTTGAAGGATTCAAGCTGGGGTGGAAAACAATACATATATTCAGAGAGGAAAAAACCTCATTTTTTTCCCACGCAGATAGCTCAGGCTCATACTTGGTCATATTTACTTTGTTCCAAGTCCACACAGCAACAGAAATTTAAAGAAATAATATCTTGCATTCTCCTTAATTTCCACTTGGAATAAATACTCCCAGAAGGCTGCTTACAAAAAATACATACTGAGAGAAAACCAGTTGAACTAATTCTGTTTGGCTAATAAATCACTTTTACTGAGGTAGATAATTGCTGTGAATGGTTTTCAAGAAGCTGCACTTGGACTTTTCCAGATTGGATAAAGCTGAAACCATCAACGTTTTGAAAATTTGCTTTATTTTTTAAACTCATTCCTTTAAGCAAGACAATCAATTCTCAACAGCACCAGTGGCACCACAAAGCAGCATGAAACAGCCCCACAAACACATTTTACATGCAACGTTCATCTCAAAACTAATCTTTTTTATGTGCTGAAACACAATTTCTTTTAATTCCTCATCCACAAACCTTTGAATGTACTGTCTTCTGACAAGAACTTGTTCTCCTAAGTCTTCAAGAGATTAATTATTTAACACAAATAGATACAAACTAGTGTAATACTGATGACTGACTTGCATCTGTCTAGATCTAAGCTTATGGCCTCAGTGGCTTCAAGTAATTCCAACTTTGTGTTTAAACCTCTAAGGTCACCTGCAGCAGGAGCAGCTAAAATCTCAACTGCCACCTTACATCCCCTGTTTCCACCTTTCTCCATGCACTTGCTGAAAATAATACATCAAATCAAAAGTAGGGCATCACACAACAGCTCCATTTCCTAACATTAAGCTCATTAGTTTATTATTTTCCTCTGCTGCAAAACAGCTGTGATTTTAATTTGCAACTCTTTTAGCTATCCCCTCATTTTTATTCTGAGAAATAGAAAAAAAGATTAAATAAGTCACAACCTCAAAGCAAGTCAATGTCAGAATCAAAATTATTCCAGGTCTCCAGACTTCCACGACTCGGTCTAATCCATAGCACTGCACAGATCCCAGCAAATCATTTAACCTATTTTTGTCAAACCTTGCTCCTAATGGAAATCCTGCAAGTGTTTAACCTATTTCAATCATCATTTCTCCCTCTTTCAAAGTAGGAAAACACCAGTTTGAGACAATAAAGTAACAGTGAATTATTGCACTCTTTCAACATAAGCAAAATCCTTTAACATCCTTCCGGAAGCATTTATGGGTCAGACATCTGCCATGGAAAACATGCCCCTCTAACCACACAAAATCTAAATTTCCCATGCACAATAATGTATGTTTATCTGTTTAAAAAAAATTAAAATATCAATTTTGAGTTCAGGAATAATTCATGCTTGAAAGGCCAATTAGCATATATCACAAAGGTGTGGTTTAAAAGATTAAGAGAAAGTTTTAATCTCTACTTGCCTATCAATGCCCATATCCAGCTTCACTTCCATTTGTTCTATGATATCCTTTTTCTTCTGAAGGCATTCAGATAACTTAGGAGAAGAACTGCAACAGTACAGAAGATGTGTGACAGTGTTAAAATATCAAAACGAATTTCTCTGCTGGGTTTGCTGCTTCCAATAGGATCTAGTGAAGATTTCCCACCCCAGCATGAAAAGGGCACAGCCACAAACCCCCTTGAGTCCCACCTGGAATGCAGCAGTAAAATCTCCAAGGAGCAACAGATCTTTCCTTCCTATCAATATTCCTGGAGCTTACTCTCTCCCACTTGTTTCCAAAGGAACCAATTTGTTTAAACTTCCCTTCTCCCCCCTCCCACAACAGTATTTTATCCTCCTCAATATCAAGTTGAACTACTCCAAGCATAAACTCCTCTTAATAGAGATGAGAAATA